>CM038144.1:278659230-278940483 GCA_021437245.1 Aegilops speltoides
TATTCAAGTTGCTTGAAGTCAAATGTTGAATCCATACCTTTCCTAAACGGTCTTCTCATATTGCTATGTGAATACTAATCCTTTTGATCATTGATTTTGTCATGTCAACTCCTTTCCAACCGGTGTGCTTCTCTTCAAGTGGATCCGATCATTCTCTCCATCCATAAGATCATTTCTAAGTTTTCTCAACGGTGTTTGTTTCATCCGTCCCAAGTTGCCTTTGTTTTCCGCCCTCCACCCTTTTTTTTCTTCAAGGACACAGATTTCTTAATCAAGTATCCATTTATTCATGTGAAGTCTCTTCATTCTTTTCAATCAATGTTCTTATCCGGTGATTTCCCATGAAGATGCTCAACAGTTTCAAGTTCATCATCCTTCATTGTTGTTTCTTCTCCGGTGGATCCTATTCAAGCTTTCGATATTCATCATATTCCTTTCCTCATTTCTAATGCTTTCTCATACCGATGCACCTCTTAATCATTCACTTTTTCCTATTCATTTATTCTGGAGTGCTGAAGATATCTCACAAGACTTGTGTCTCCATTCTCAATCCCTTCAAGATATTTCGAGGTTGTTATCTCATTCAAGCCATTTAATTCAACCGGTGCAATTTCTCTTTAAAATCATGTCCAACGGTGTTTTCTTTTGAGTGGGCCCTAACCCACAGGTCTTTTCCTAGGATCTTACCTGACTCTTCTAACTATTCCGGAGCTATCCCAAATTCTTTTCCAAGTTTGATGTAAGAATGAATTTTCATCAGTCACATGCCTTCTCCAAGATCTTTCAAATTATTTTTCATTGTTGGCTCAACAACCTTGTTTTTTTCCATTCTCCCGGAGTATCTCATACAATTCATGGTGGTTCATCAAGGATTCTCCTCATTCTTCAATTGCTCTTCAAGATTTCTCTTGAAGCTATGATCCGCCAAGCTATACTCAAAATTAAACATGGTGCTCAACACATGTTTTGTTTTGAGGAGCTCAAGTATTCTTCATCTTGCATTCCAAAGTGCAATTCTTTCTACATTATCTTTTGAGGTGGTGTTATGTCACTCTTGACAATTTCCTTCATGTTTCATGATTCATGTGTTGTCAAGAATGAGGTATTTTAAATCCATCATTTTCTCTTTGTTCAAGAGATCTTTTCGACCAATCAACTTCTTCTTTGGAGTTATCTTGGTATAGATTTCACCTAAAGCCTTCCCTAAGGAATGTTGCTATTGTGGTGCTTATCAATGATCCAAGTTTTTCTCCTATCCTCTCGGCAAAAGGAGTTGTCATATCCATGTTGACTTCAATCCAATCTATTGTTTCCGTTAGTGGCAGAATTTCGCCTCAATTTTGAGAAGTTTTCCATAAGCCCACTACAAACTTGTGTTTTTCGTTGTTGATTTTCCAACAACTCCGTTCTATTCTTCTTTGCAAGGATGCGTTCCAAGTTCATTTCTGGCAGAAGATTTCATTTTCTTCTCCGTCCCTTTTATCCCAACAATCTAGCTTCTATTCTTTCGTTCCGGAGGCATTGTGTTGTTGATTTCATCAAGTATCGTCCCATCTTCTCAAGGTCATGTTCTATTCCTTCCATGTTCAACCGGGGTGCTTCCCGAATTCTTCCCCTCTCATCTTGTTTTAACCGGAGTGTTTTCGAATTCTATCTTGTCCATTAAACTCTTGATTCATGTCTTTGCAACCTTCAAGTTCCCATATTGTTCCTTGTTCCTTTTTTCTAACGGATTGTTTGCAATCTCGTTCATCTCTGTTGTACTCTTTCTTTTAAATTGCTCAACCTCTCAAGGTTCGTGGTTTCAATCGTTCGTCAAAGAAGCAACTTAGGTTACCCTCTTCTCTTTCTCTTCCGTTTCTCTCCGGTGCCATCCTAGATCTCGGGACGAGATCCTCTCGTAGTGGTGGAGTGTTGTAACGCCCCGGATTCGTTGCGCCAGGTGTCCGCCAGTTATTCGCCGTCGTTGCCTTGTCATGTGCTTGCGTGTTGCACTTTGCCATGTCATCTGCATTTCATATCATGTCATCATGTGCATTTCATTTTGCATACATGTTCGTCTCATGCATCCGAGCCTTTTCCCCGTTGTCCGTTTTGCAATCCGGCACTCCTATGTCTCCCGGCGTCCCCTTCTTCTCTCCTGTTGTGAGCGGGTGTTAAACTTTCTCGGAATGGCCCGAGGTTTGCCAAGCGGCCTTGGTATAGCACCGGTAGACCGCCTGTCAAGTTTCGTGCCATTTGGAGGTCGTTTGATACTCCAACGGTTAACCGGGTAACCGCAGAAGCCTCTTTTGTTGCAGCCCAACACCCCTTCCAAAGTGGCCCAAGACCCATCTAACTCCCCTCCATGCTCTCGGTCGTTCGATCATGATCGCGTGGCCGAAAACCGCTCCTCATTTGGACTCTCCTTGCTCCCTCTACCTATATAAATGCCTCCCCCTCCGAAATCCCACAGTCCAACCCTAGCTTCTTCCTCCTCCCGCCGACGGACACGTCCGCCCACCGAATGACATGTCCGCGCCGCCGCCCGCAGCCAATCAGATCCGCCACGTGGCACTCCTCGCCGCCTCCGCCGTCCAGGCCCGCCCGCCCGCAGCTGGCCCATGCCCAGCGCCCGCCGCCGCCGCCTCACGCGCCGCGCGACCTGCCGCCCAGCCCCAGCCGCCCGCCGCCCGCGCCTCGCCGGTGTCCCGCCCCATCGCCGCCCACAAACGCCGCCGCCACCGCTCCCCTTGAGCGCCCGCTGCCCCTGCCGCTACCCATGCGCCCAACCCCCACCCCGCTTGCGCTGCCCAGCCAGGTGCCGCCCGCCTCGCCCGCGTCTCCGGCCGGCACCGCCCAGCTCTCCGTCGCCCGGCCTCGCCTCCGGCGGATCCGGGCAGCGCCGCCGATCCGCCGCCCCGGTCCTCCGGCGACCCTCCCCCGTCGTCCTCCGGTGCCGCACCGTCCTCCGGCGAGAGCTCCGGCCGACCTCGAAATCCGTGTCGCGGTCAACCCTAGCCCCGAGGTTGATTTTTCTTCCAAGTCCCAGATTTCTGACAAAAACATGCCATGTTCATCGCATCACATCTCTGCATCCGTAGCTCCGTTTCGTGCGTATAATATGTCAAATTGTTCGCCTCGACGAGTAGATCATTTCATTCCATTGCATCATTTTCATTTGAGCTCATATTGATGCCCGAAATGCTGTTGGAAGAGTGCATGTTGATGTTAATCTGCTGAAACTGTTATAACTTGCTCATTTATCATTTTTGCCATGATTGATGTGTGCATCCTATGAGGTTGAGCTCTACACGAATGTTGATCTATGCCATGCCATCTTTCTAGGGGTGCCAACCATGTATTTTTGTGAGTTGTGTGCTGAGTGTATCAAGCTTGCTAAGTAGGGTAGTTCTTTGTTCTTTGTTTTCTGACAGATTCTGTTATATTTTGTTGCTATGTTAACATGCTTCTACTAATCATTCTATGCATAATCTGGAGATGCTCTATAAACATGTTTTGATCTAGATGTCATGCTCTATCTATTGATGCCCTTGGTTGCAATTATAGCCCGATGGAACATGTTGTAATCGTGCTCCAAAGTTGCTTGAAAATGTTGCTGTCAACCTGTTTTCATTAAGTTCACTTGTTCCCATGTGTTTTCCTAGTGATCCATGAACCCTATGAACTTGCTCTTGCCATGCTTAGCTTCACAAACATGCCTTCTTACTGTTCGTTGCCTTGCCATGCCATGTATTGCTCTGTGGTGAGTGGTTCGAGCTCACGAACGTGCCTACTTATTGTTGTTCCTGCCATGTATAAATCTGTAATATAACTTGCTATGTTTACATGGGTGCCATCATATTTTCTATGCCTTTTTGGCTCATGGTCAGTAAGGGTCTTTTGATCTATGCTATTAATAGATTCATGCCATGCCTTTGTTTGCCATGATAAGTTCCTGCAACATGTTGTTTGATAGCTCTAAACATTGCAACTTGATGTTATTTCCTGATAAGTCCGAAACTGTTATTATTTGCAATATCTCCATGTCTTTTTGAGCATGTTCTAGTAGTTTCTGGAGATAGCTCAGTGTTCATGTCTTGTTATGCTTTACCTGTACTTCATGCCCATACCTTTTGTTATTATGTAGGGGTGCTGTAGTTTGTTGTTTTGATGCTTGTAAGATGCCTAGTTCTGTTATGGACAGACTGTTGCTATGACTTGTATAGTGTGTGTGTGTTGCACCGTTGCTCCGTTTTGAGTGTGCTCTATATGAAACTTTCTCGATTTTGCATGTAGCTTCATATTATCATGTTGCATCCTTGTTTTGAGGTGTTTGCTTGATGTTTGTATGCATTTTGCCTCAATGCCATGCTTAACTTGTTTTGCTCATATCTTCTAGGCCGTAGCTCCGAATCTAATGAACTTTATATGTAACTTGACTAGAATCTCGTTTAGATCATCTTGGTGCATCTTAACTTGCTGTTTAACAACTTGAACATAAGGTTTATCCAGTTCTGGACCAATTTCGAAATATGCATATGAGGACTTACCGGAATTGTATATGTTGTTCCCGGCCTCATTTAAACTTGCCTTGATGTGTTGCTCTTGTATGCATATTCTCTTGCCATGAATAGCTTCATGTAGCTCGGTCATGCATCATGCTTGTTGTGCATCATGTCTTGTCTATGTGTGGTGTGTTTACCATGTTGTGTGCTTCTTCTCGATAGTTCCCGTTTTGTTACGATCGTGAGGATTCGTTCGTCTACGGTTGGTTCGGCTTCATCCGTTCATCTTCTTCATGGACTCGTTCTTCTTCCTAGCGGGATCTCAGGCAAGATGACCATACCCTCGAAATCACAACTATCTTTGCTATGCTAGTTTGCTCGCTCTTTTGCTCGTTCTTATTCAGCCCCCCCGGGCCAATGCTTGTCTAAGTGTTGGTCCAAACTAGAGCGCTTTGCAGTGCCACCTCAAGGAAACTTGAGGTCTGGTTTTAGTTATGCGGATTGCTCATCCGGTCGTGGCACGAGGCGAGATCTGCGGCTACTATCGGGGATGTCGGCACGCCGGGAGGTCTTGCTGGTCTTGTTTTACCATTGTCGAAATGTCTTGATGTACCGGGATACCGAGTCTGATCGGAGTGTCTCGGGTGAAGGTCTATTCGCCGTTGATCGCGAGAGCTTGTCATGGGCTAAGTTGGGACACCCTGCAGGTATAAACTTTTGAGAGCCGTGCTCGTGGTTATGTGGCAGATGGGAATTTGTTAATGTCGGTTGTAGAAAACCGAAGTTGACCTTAATTAAAATACATCAACCGTGTGTGTAACCGTGATGGTCTCTTTCGGTAGTCCGGGAAGTGAACACGGTGTTGGAGTTATGCTTGGCGCGAGGTTGCTATAGGATCACTTCTTGATCATACTTTTATCGACCGTGCTTTGCCTTCTCTTCTCGCTCTCATTTGCGTATGTTAGCCACCATATATGCTAGTAAACTTGCTGCAGCTCCACCTCATGCCTTTACCTTACCCATAAGCTTAAATAGTCTTGATCTCATGGGTGCGAGATTGCTGAGTCCCGTGGCTCACAGATACTTCAAAACCAGTTTGCGGTGCCTATTTTACGGCGGTGTGTCGGGACGGGGCGGAGGAGACCCGCCGCGCGCGGCACCTATGGGGCAGGGCCCCTTCGTGAAGTCTTGATGCGAGGCGGAGGAGGCACAGAGAGCGGATCGAGGCGATGCACGCGGGCGGATTTTACCCAGCTGGGCGCGATGGGCGCGTAAACCCTCTTGCTGCTTTGTGTTTGTATTTGATCTTGCTCAAGAATCGGCGTATGGTGGAGTTGTGTGGAGTGAATCGAACCAGCCGAACCCAAAGGCGCCAGAGTTGCCAGGATCCGAACCCCCTCGTTGTGCATGGGCCTCCTTTTATAGGGCAAGGGGTCACCGCAGTGTCAGCGTGGGAGAGGGGTAAAAATGTAAAAGAGGTGGTAGTTGGAGCAGTCTGGGAACAAAGTGCAGCTCTGATTAGCTTGAGCAGGGTTTCTACCTACTTTGTGAGTGGGGACAAAGGCATTTAATGCCGTCGCCGTCGACCCCAAAAGCTCCCGCCCTTGCGTCTCCGTCTACCACGGCGATGGATCCACCACCGGAGTGCCACCGCACCCCCATGCTGCTCGGCCATCCGCCACGCGTCTCTGGAGAGGGCTCAAGGCGGCGTGGGCGGATGAGCTGGAGTCTGGGCACACAAGCGCAGCTCTCCGGCAAGTACCTTGCCGGGTCTTGATCTTGCTTGGGACCGGGAGCTTGTCGGGCCGTAACTTGTCGCCCCGGGCCTCGCCGGGACGCGTATAAGCGCCGAGGCGTGTCTTCTCGATGTAATCTTCTAGTCTCCCGGCGAGCTCCTCTCGCCAGGGCCTTCGTGAGTGATGTAATCTTGAGCACAGGGCGGCCTTCGGCAAGCTCCTCTTGCCGGGTCTCGATCTTTGTCTTGTATACTTTGTTCTTGAATGGCTTGATATGGAGCAGGAATGGTCTCCGGCAAGCACGTGGTAGATCCAACGCGGGGCTGCGATCGCCCATGCACAAGTTGGGGTACTTGGTACCCCTACCTTAGTACACCGACAGAGCCCCCTGCCTGGGCCACACGGTGCCGAGCGCTGTTGGGCGGGCCCAAGGCGGTCTGCACGGCACCACGAGGCCCACGGCGTGCCGAATCCACTTCCGCCTCTGCCGCCTCCCCGTGCAACAGCACGCGTCGATTGCGGCGTCGTGGGATGGGACGTGCCCACGTTCTTTAATGAGAAGAGCGGAACGCCCCCCACTTCCCCATAAAAACAGAGGAAGCAGGCGCGGTTCCCCTCCTTCGCTTTCATTGTTTCTTCTTCCTCCTCCAGAAATCCTCTTTGCGCTCTGCCTCCGCATCTCCTCCGCCGTCTCTTGCGTATGCGGCGCTGCCGGACTCTTCGTCTTCCTTCCCTCGCCGCCTTCGCCATGGCCCCGAAGACCGGAAAGGGGAAGGGGAAGGCGGAGAAGATCAAGAAGGAGAAATCCGAAAGCGGTGCGGCTTCATACGATCTCGAAGCGAACGTCGTCTTCCGCTTGCGGCTCGGTGTGCGGGAGCTCTGGGCAAATATTACTGTTACGGGCCAAGAAGACCAAGGTGCATCCTCGGACGAGCTCATCCGGCCGCCACCATGGACAACTATCTGGCGGGTACTATTTCTTCGCAGCCTTCTTTCATCTGCGGTCTTTGTCCCCTTTTTCGATTTCTTCTGCGACATTATGCACACATACGGCTTCCACCTTCTTGACTTCACCCCCAACGCCATCCTCACAATGGCGGTTTTCGCACATATGTGCGAAAACTTCATAGGAATACACCCAAACGTAGCTTTGTTCAGGCACTTCTTCACCCCTAGAGCAGAGCCCGGCTCCCCCCTTTCCGGAGGAATTTCTTGGGTTTTTCGTCTGAACTTGAAGGAGTCGTACTTGCCGGGGGAGCTCCGCGGCAAGTGGGAGGAGTGGCGTGCCGACTGGTGCTGGGTCGTTGAAGACGAGCCGCAGCCCTTCACCGCGCCGCGCACAACGCCCATCGTGCGCGGCAGAGACTGGAGCGAGCTGGACTCGGACGATATCAAGCTCGACGCTGCCCTCGTCCGGATTCTTCGTCTCCGAGCAGCAAATCTAACCGTTGCAGAGGTAGGCGCAGACTTCCTCCGCCGCCGCATTGCCCCTCTCCAAGACAGGAAAAGGCCGGCCTGGGAGTACGGCGGCGCAGGGGATATAATGAGGCTGCGCCCCGGGCTGAACTTCAACTTCACGACGCTGGAGCTGAGGGGGATGGTCCGGGAACTCTTCAAGTACGACCCGGCCCATCCAGAGTGGTTCAGACCTTCCCGGGGAGTGGTGCCCCTCTGCAACAGCACAGCTCGGGATCGCCTCCTCGCCATGATGCCCGCGTGCGACTCGCACGGCGTGGAGCGTACATGGATTCCGCCCGAGCCAATAGACGTCCTCAACTTCTTCGACACCCTTGAAGAGGTGGCGAAGAACAAGGACGAGACCCGGGGGCTGACACGGGACACCACGGACCAGGAGCTCGCGTACATAGCTTCTCGGGCCGAAGAGGCCGCTGCAGCCGCAGCGGCGGGAGAGTTCGGCTGTACGCCCGAGGAGGCAGAGGCTGCGGAGGAGTCCGGCCAAACGGAGGCGGCGGAGATCTGCAGACTGCTGCAACTTCCTCCCGACGCGCTTGCTGGGGTTCCCTCTCTGAGGCACTCCGGGATCCCCGGAATCGCGGCCGAGGCCGCGGCAAGAGGTGGCGCTGCCGGAGGGAGCAGAGGCGCCGCAGGGAGCGGAGGCGCCGGAGGGAGCAGAGGCGCCGCAGGGAGCGGAGGCGCCGGAGGGAGCGGAGACGCCAGAGGAAAAGGGGTCGCAGCGCAGGGCGCTGGGTCTGGCGAGCCAGCCGGCGAGGAGGAGGAGGAGGATGCCGCGGCCGCCGAGGATGCCGGCGGGTCCACGGACCTTTACGCCGACGACCTCTCCTCGTCATCGGAGACCTCCCCGCCCCGGGCGAGCCCCAAGCGTTCTCCACCGAAGCGCCTCCAAGGCGGCGACGAAGCAGTACTCGGGCCCCCGACAACTACCAGCTCGCTGGCAGCGCAAGCTTCCTGGGAGTCAACTTCGCCGAGGGCGACCGGTGCACCAGCCGCGGCGGGAGCGACTCGCGCGCAGGCCACGGCAAAGGCGCCCCGCAGGTCGGCGCCGAGCGGACAGGGGTCTTCTCGGAGCGGAGCGGCGGCTCCGCCCGCTTCTCGGGTCCCGGCTGCCACAGGGGCTGGGTCTTCGCAGCCCCCAGCCCCGAGGACCGCCAAGCGCCCGAGAGGGTCTTCGCCTCCTGCTCCTCGCGCCGACGTGACCCAGGTGGAGTATGATTTCTCCGCCTTGAGCGAAGACGACGAGGAGGAACAGGAGTAAGTACCCGAGATCTTCATCTTCTTAAATTTCGCCTTGATTATTGTCGAGGCTAATCTTGTTTTTTTTTGTGTTGATTTCAGGACCTTGACCGAGCGGGCGGCGAAGAAAGCCAAGGTGCCCGTGGTCGAGGTCGCGGACGACTCGCCCGCCGAGGCGACCGGGGACGTGCCGGAGCCAAGCTTGCCGGACCCGAGCGCTGTCCCGAGGGGCAGCCCCCAGCGCAGCCCCCAGCGTAAGTCTGGGTCCCGCACCTTCGCTTGCCGGGCGCGTCTGGAGATTTCGTCTTGTACCAATATCTTGACGTGTTTGTCTTGACTTGTGCAGAGATGGAGCCGCAGCGGCAGGAGCATCCGGAGGTCGCCCTCGAGGGGCCGGCAGTCCCTCCATCCCCGCCAAGGTTGGACTCCCCGGCAAGGGAGAGCGTCCCGCCAAGGGCGGATACTCCGCCAAGGGCAAGTACCCCGCCAAGAGCGAGCAGCCCGGCGAGGGCGGCCACTCCGCCAAGGGATAGTTCCCCGGCAAGAGAGCCCGCCGCTGACGACGTCCGCCAAGGTAAGTTTTGCAACTTTGTCTTCTTGGCGTTGTCTCTTTTTGGATATTTGCGTGAACTTCTTTTGCTTTTCCTTCTTCTTCTAGACCCTCCTCTTCCCCCCGAGCAGATGGAGACGGAAGTCGTCATTGAGGAGGAGGAGGACGTGCAGGGTGGCGGCGACGACGCCCCTGTCGTCGAGGACGCGACGGGAGCCGCCGAGCCACATGTGCCAGAGACCGCTCCGGCTGCAGACGCAGCGGCCGGAGAGGGGGACGGCGACCGCACCACTGGCCCGGAGGCTGCGGGAGCGTCAAGTGCTACGCCGGTCACCGACCCCTCCGCCGGAGAAGAGCGGTCCGGCTACTACTTGGAAGCCCCCAACGGCGTCTTCATCCAGGTGCCGTGGGGTTCCTCGTCGCGAGCTCCCGCGGAGGGCGAGGCCTTCGATGGGGAGATCCTCGCCTCCGCGGGCTTGAAGGTCGTCGAGGGGCCCGGCGGGAGCGACGGGCCCGATGAGGAGAAGCTGCTTCACCAGCTCCTGGCCCTTTACCGGGCCAGGCAGGCGAAGCTCGCTTCCCGGGAGGCCCTCGCCGCCAAGGCCGCCGAGGAGATGGAGAAGCGCGCGGCGGAGCTCAGCGCCGCCAATCAGGCTGCTCTCCGCGAGGTGGCGGAGAAGCGCGAGCGACTCGCCGGAGAGTATGAAGAGTGGTTGCTGGAGAAGGCCGAGGCCGAAGAGCAGCAACGGCTCGCCGGGGTGGAGCTGTCCCGGCGAGAAGGAGAACTCATCCAGCGGAAGGTCAACCTTGACGTTCACGAGGAAGACCTTGCCGCTCGGGAGCAGGCCCTTGGCGGGGAACTGAAGGAGGCGAAAGACGCCGCGGCTGCCGCGGAAACCGCCAAGGAGGAGCTTGCCGCCAAAGCCGCGCAGCTGGAGGAGTTGCTGAAGGCGAGCGAGGAGAAGGTCGCCGCGCTCATCACGGAGCGCGAGAAGGATGCCCACACCAACTCAGAACTCCAGGAGTGCCTTTCCAAGAAGGGCGACGAATTGAAGGCCGCCAAGGACTCCATCGAGGGTCTTGAGCTACAAGTCTCTGCGCTGAAGGACTCGCTTGACGCTGCCCGGGACCGGGAAACCAAGCTGAAGGAAGAACTCCGCGAGGAGCGAACCTTGGTGGTCAGCGCCAACAAAGCAGCCGAGGACTTCCGCCGTATCGTCGAGATATGGACCGAGGACTTGGTATCTTCTGCGTCCGCCATCGACCAGAGAGCTCTTTGGCGCCAAGCCGGAGCATCTCATCTACTCCCCGGATCCAAACCTTGCTCACAGCGCCAAGCTCAGCCTCTTCTTCAGGGGGATCGCGCCAGCTCTTGCAAATCTGCGGAAGAAGATCCCCGCGCAGCTCGCCGAGGAGACGCGCCGGCTGTGCGCGGGAACCATGGAGCGCGTGCTGACGAAGATCGTATACCGCAACCCCGGCATAAACCTCACCAACGTTCTTCGCAGCTTGCCGGCCGACGCGAACATGGAGGCTCTGAAGGAGCAGGTCGCCCACATCATCGCCAAAGTGAACAAGATCTCCAGGATGGAGGGCGACCGCGTAGACTAGGCCTCCTTTATCTTTATCTCTTTTAGTTGCTGCATAGGGTGTTATGAACTCATCAGTTATCGCGACAAGTTATTCCTTGTAAGATATTACCTTTATTTTGATCAGCAGATGCAGTGTTATCTCCCTTGTTTTGATCCTCAACTTCGCATGCTTCAACTTTACGCTTCTAGGAGTTTTGCCGGCAAGGAGCCCTTGCCGCGAGCGCTGAGTGTCGAACTCGAAGCAGCCCGCTGGCCAAGGTCTTACCGGCAAGCAACCTTGCCGTGGCTTGTTGCAACGCACCTAGCTTGCTGAGCGGACTCGAAAACGAAACAAGGGCGCAACACTTTGTCGCAGCTCACTTAAATCGTTGAGCGTGCTCGAAAACAAGATAAGGGTGCGGCTATCCACGGGTAGGTTCCTCCGAGCACAAGTTTTCCATACGAAGTGTGGTTGTTCAAGGAAGGCAACTCAAAATTTAAAATTTTGAGCTGCTCAAATCCCGATAACTTAGCTTTCGTTATCTATGCACTCTCCGGCAAGCTTCTCTTTCTTGAACAGCACTTGGTTCATCCTCCATTTCCTTCCCCGCAAACTTGTGCACGAGGAACGCTTTTTTGCTTAAGAGACAAGGAAAGAGAAGAAGGAAAAAGCATATGGCCTTCCGGCGCTATTGCTTGTCGGATATGTGTGTCGCACTGAGATGCCAAATAACACATGCAAATGGCAAAGAAAAGCATGGAAAAGGCAACCAGCGCAAAACACGTAAACTTTATTGCTGCACGGGTCTCATACCGCTTTGTACAAAGGGTTATATGCAACGGCGGCAAAGCTTTGTACAAAAGGTGGTTGCCGGAGCGGATCACGGCAACCGCGCCTTTATGGGTAAAACTTGCGAAGATGCTCTATGTTCCGAGAGTTGCTCACCGGTAAGCCTTCTTCGGTCTCTCGAGGCGACAGCGCCGGCCTCGTGACTTGTCTCACCCGATAAGGGCCTTCCCACTTCAAGGCCAACTTGTTGGAATTCTTGGCGGACTGAACACGCCAAGAACAAGGTCGCCTTCCTCGAGACTCCTAGCTTTGACCTTGCGGCTATGATAGCGGCACAAGGCTTGCTGGTATCGAGCAGCTCGTACAGCAGCCTAGAGACGTCCTTCCTCAAGGAGCAATGCGTCATCTTGCCGCAATTGCTCTTGCTCGAGCTCATCATAAGCGAGCACTCGAGGAGATCCGTGATACGAAGTTCCGTGGGGAGAACTACTTCGCTCCATAGACTAGAGCAAAGGGTGTCCGTCCGTGGCTCGACGGTGTCGCTCGATTGACCAAAGAGCCGCCGCAGCTCCTCTATCCAATTTCTTCCGCACTCGCGCAGCCTGTCGAAAGTTCTTGTCTTGAGTCCGCGCAGCACTTCAGATTGGCCCTTTCGCTGACCGCTGCTCCTTGGGTGAGCAATGAAGCTTAAACAGACCTTGGCGCCAAGGTCTTGGACGATCGCATGAAGGTGCGGCAGTGAATTGTGTACCGTTGTCGGTGATAACCCGTTAGGGATCCCAAACGGCACACAATCGACCAAGAACTTGACCGCCGATCGTGGTTGTCACCTTTCTCACCGCTCCACTTCGCCACTTTGTGAACTTGTCGATTGCTACGCATAAGTACTCAAAGCCCCGACAAGACGGGGAAGGGGCCGAGGATATCGAGCCCCCAGACCGAGAAGGGCCAGGATAAAGGGATTGTTTGGAGAGCTTGAGCTGGCTGATGGATCTGCTTTGCATGGAACTGGCACGCTTCACACTTGGTTACTAGTGCAGTTGCATCTTGGAGGGCTTTCTTGCCAAAGAACCCTTGCCGAAAGCTTTCCGCAAGTGCCCTTGCGCCAATGTGGTGGCCGCAGATGCCTCCGTATCTCTCGCCAACAGCTTCGCCCATCTTCCCCGGAGATGCACTTCACCGACACCATTGAGCCTTCTTCAGATAGCTTGTTGTCCACTTAACCGGTACATACTTGACCGTCTCGTTACCCTTTCTATTTCTTCCGGTCGCCGGAAGTTCTCCAGCTTGCAAGAAACGGACGATCTGCTGCGCCATGCCGGAGCTCGGGCTCAACGGCAAGGACTAAAGGCATGAGGGCCGCCAAGGGAACCTCAGCTTCTACGGCAAGGATCTCTGCTCGCCGAGCTGAAGGTCCCGGCAAGCTTGCCGGGCAAGGCTTGTCGGGAACACTTGTTTCAACCGCACAGATCCGAGGATCTGCAGGAGCAAACTGTTCTCAGCGCTCGCCGCTGATCTTGGGGACTTTGGCGGCGGCCTCGGGAGATCCGCCGCAAGTAGTCGCGGAGACCAACTTTCTTCTTGGACTGCCCAATTGATGGTGTGACGGAGGGTTGAGTCAGCTTGAGCAAGAAGGTCCTCGGTTCCACAGTAACTTCATCAAGCACACTTTGAAAGGCCATCTGCGATTTCATTCTCGAGCTCTCGACATGCTCCATCTGCAAACCTTCAAAGCGCCTCAAGCTTCCTCACTTCATCTACATAAGCTTCCATCAAAGGGCTCGATAGCTCTTGTTAACTTGCCGACCACCAACCGAGAATCTCCCCGCACAATCAACTTCCCGATCCCAAGTTCGCCGCAATCCTAAGGCCGGCGAGCAAACCTTCATATTCAGCAGTTGTTGTTTGTCGCTTGTTCTCTTGGGAAGTGCATCCGATGACATACTTGAGGTGCTCTCCGTGGGCGCGATGAGTACCACGCCGCACCGGGCGCTTTGCAGCGAGAAGGCACCATCAAAGTACATTACCCATTCACTGTCGCTTCTTGTACGGGTGTACTTGTTTCTTGGACTTCTTCATCGTGTTGGGGTCCATTCTGCTATGAATTCTGCCAAAGCCCGGCTCAGATGGTTGAAGTACTTTCAAACTTGAGTCCAAAGCTCGACAGCTCCAAAGGCCCACTCAACGATCCCGCCTGCTGCTTCGGGTTGTGCAATATCCTCTTCAGCGGGAAGCGAGTGACCACCGTTATCTCGTGTGCTCGAAGTAATGGCGCAGCTTTCTCGAGGCCATGAGGAGGCCGAAGCAAGCTTTTGCACACCGTAGTATCTTGATCTAGCCCCTCGGAGAAGGGAGCTTACAAAATACACCGGGCGCTGCACCATCTTTTTCCGCACCTCATCCTGCTCTCGCAGAGTTGTCCTTGTCGGGCCAGAGCTTGTCGGAGCAGCCCCGCTTGTCGCCGGACTCGCTTGCCGGTGGTGCAGCCCCTCGTCGGACTCCTCTCCGCTATTAGCGCAGCACTAACCACTTGGTTGGTCGCCGCTAGGTACAGCAGCAACTTCTCCCGTGGTCTAGGTGCGACAAGTATTGGGGTGGAGGATAGGTACTGCTTCAAATCTTGCAGCGCTGCCTCCGCTTCCGAGTCCATTTCATGGGGCCTGCCTTCTTCAAGATTTTGAAGAAAGGTAGGGCGCGCCTCGCAGACTTTGAAATGAACCTACCGAGGGCAGCCACACAACCCGCGAGCCTTCCGACATCCTTGACTCGCTTCGGGCCTCGATCTGCTCAATGGCTTTAATCTTGTCGGGTTGGCTTCAATCCTCTCTCAGGACACAAAGAACCCGAGAAGCTTGCCGAGGGAACTCCAAAGACGCACTTCTCGTGGTTCAACTTTAGTCAGATCTTGCGCAGGTTCTGAAATGTCTCTTCCAAATCTTGAATCAGCGATCCTTGTTTTTGCTCTTCACCACGATATCATCCATGTAAGCCTCTACATTCCTCGTGGATCTGTGGCTCAAAAGCAAGATACACTACCCTTGCAAATGTTGATCCTGCATTCTTCAGTCCAAATGGCATGCGATGAAGCAATAGGTGCCACATGGAGTGATAAACGCAGTTCTCTTCATCCTCTTTGGCCATAAAGATCCGGTGATAGCCTGAGTATGCATCAAGAAAGCGAGTAGCTCACATCCGCAAAGGAGTCAACAATTTGGTCGATGCGCCGCAAGGGAATGGATCCTGGGACATGCTTTATTTACATCGGTGAAGTCTATACACAGCCTCCATTTCCCGCTGGCCTTTGCGCACGCACGAATCGGGTTTGCTAACCACGCCGGATGGATCACACCTCTAACTAGGCCTGCTGCCTCTAGCTTCTTGATTTCTTCACGATGAATTCTTGGCGCCCACGGCTTGCTTCTCACTTTTTGCTTGACGGGTCACAAGATGAGGGCAAACGGCAAGCTTGTGCTCAATTACCTTCCTGGGAACACCGGGATGTCGATGGTTGCCATGCAAACACATCGACATTCGCCCGCAGAAGGCAACGAGCGCCGCTTCCTATTTGTCGTTGCGCGGCACCGATGGTGAAGGTACCACCAGGCCGCCCTCCTTGGCGGACACCTTCTTGGTTGCCGGCGGAGCAGCCATTCCCTTTTTACTCTTGCCGGTGGAGCTCGACGGGGCGTCCTCGACAGCAGCGCAACACTCCGAAGAGGTGCGGTTGCCGGAGTGGGCCCCGGAGCACTTGCCGGACTTGGTCTTGGTCTTCTTCCCCCCGGGAGTTTCAGCGGCAAGTGTATTCTTGTCGGCCGCTGCTGCCGCATCCCGGTAGATCTTGTCGGTGCAGATGAGCGCATCTTTCTTGTCGCCGTGGACAGTGATGACGCTTATCGGCCCCGGCATCTTGAGTACGTTATAAGCATAATGGGAAGCTGCCATGAACTTGGCGAGGGCAGGACGGCCGAGTATTCCGTTGTATGGCAACGGAATATCGGCGACGTCGAAAGTGATGCGCTCAGTCCTGAAATTGAGCTCCCCGCCAAAGGTCACCGGCAGAGTGATCTTTCCTTGGGCTTGCTCCTTCCCGGTTGATTCCTTGAAAGAACCGGTCTCTTCGAGCTCGCCATCCGGGATTTGGAGTTTCTTGATCACAGCAGAGGAGATCAAGTTCAGCCCGCCCCGCCGTCAACCAACATTTTGGTGACCTTGAGGTTGCGGATGGTGGGCGAGACCAGATCGGTAAGCACCCGACCGCTGTGGTGCGGTCGTGGTGATCCTCAAGATCAAAAATGATGGGCGTGTTGGACCATTTGAGGAGCTCGCGCGACTCCACGGGCGGCTCACTGCATTCACCTCGCGCACTCCACCGCTTTAGCTGGCGGTGGAGGTGTGTAGTGAGGCGCCACCGCCGACGATAGGACCTCCGTGGCCTTCTCGAACTCCTGCTCACTGTCATCCTCATCCTCCATATCCTCGCTGCCGTTTTCATCCTTGCCGCGGCCCGAGAGGTCGATCTCCTTGTCGCCGCTTTTTGCCTTGCCGGCGTCCTCCCCGACCATTGAACGGCCGCTTCTTGCTCGGTTCTCCTCCGCCACCTTGGGCCCTCTCCTTGTCGCGCCTCTCGTACTCAGCTTTTTGCTGCTCGACGAGATAGTCGACGCGCTTGCAGTTATAGAGATCGTGGCCCTTGGTGCGGTGGATTTTGCAGTATTGCTTGCCGGGGCCGGCCTGCTTGTCGGCTGCCGCTACAGGGGCAGGCTCCTTGCCGGAGTCGCCAGCCTGTGTTTGCTTGGCGGGAGCCTCCTTGCCGGACTTCTCGACGGCAAGCACCTCTTCCTTGGTCTTTTTCTGATTGTTCCGCCGCCGGCGCTTCTTTGCCGGGGCGGCGTCGTCGGAGTCGCTTCCTCCTGCGCCAAAGATCCTCCCCGGGAGCCTCCTCCTTCTTCCGCTACAGGCGATTTATCAGCCAGAGCATAGAGCTCGCTGACATCCCGAATCTTGGTCATCGCCATCTCTTCACGCATGCGGCGGTTACGCACGTTCTGGTGGAACGCGCTGATAACCGCGGCAGGGTGGACATCGGGGATGTTGTGCTGCACACGGCTGAAGCGTTGGATATACTTGCGCAGGATTCTCCTTCCTTCGGGCCAAAATGTGGAGATCGCTCTCGCCGCGTGAGGTTTGTGGCCACCAGTGAAGGCGCCAACAAACCGATGGCAAAGGTCTGCCCAAGAGGAAATGGAGCCTTCCGCAAGTGCATAAGCCAAGAACGAACGCTCGCCTAAGCACGAGCGGAAGTAGTTCGCCAGAATCTTCTCGCTCGCCCCGCAGCTCGCACCGCGATGGTGTAGACACCGAGGAATTCCGAGGTGCGCCTTGCCGTCGCATTTCTCCGCACGCCGGGCTTGAAATTCTTCATGCTTAGCCACCGACGCGCCGCAGCTCACGGGTGAACGCAGGCAGCTCGCGCTGACGGCAAGTCGCCGCTCACCGGGCGCTGCGACAGTGCTTCCAGCTCTCTGGTCTGATTGTCGCCGAAGTCTCCCGCGGCGCCGATCGTGGTCCGAAGCGTCTTCGCCGCCGATCGCTGGGACTGGCGTTGATCCCGACGAGCCCGCTGGATCCGATGATGCCGTGGAGCCGCTGCCGGCGTTGTTCCGCAGGGCGGCGTCTTCGCTTCAGCGGCGGGAGTGCACGGTGGTTGCGCCCGGCGGTCTTGTTGCCGCTGGCCTTCGCTTTCAGCTTGCCGCGCCGTGAGGCCACCGCCGCCGTGGAGGATTGTCGCTGGCGGGCGACCAGGCTCGATGGTAGCCTCCGCCTTCGCCTTGTCCGCTGTTGAGGGAAGTCGAGAGCATTTGCGCTTTGTGAGCGCTTCGCAGGAGTGGCGGAAGCGGAGCGAGTGGTGCGGGAGCGGACGCGCCGACTCCTAACAAGTTAGAAGGAGCAGGTCCTGCCCCGCGCCTTCGCTTTACTCGTGGTTCGGACGGTGGTCCGGAACATCCCGCGAGCCTCCGTACGCCCTCGCTCCAAGAGGGCGGATACCACCTCCCGTGGTATGGCGCTGCTGGTCGCCGTGGCGCCGAGATGGACGTGGATCCACGGAGACCGAGGCGCGGTCATCCGTCCTGTCCCTGGATCTGGTGGCGCCGCGAGTACCCTCGCCGGTGTCCACCCTTCCGCTGGCGTCTCCTCCGCCCACCGCTGGCTCCGGTGGTGGCGGGTGAGACGCAGACGGGTCTGCGACCCTCGAAGCCCTCGTCTTCGGGGCCATGGCGCAGTTGTCGATGAAGTCGGAGAGGTTGATGAAGAACGCGCCCGCGCGAACGCAGGATCAGGTCCGCACAACCTCGACGCCCCCTACCTGGCGCGCCAAAGATGTCGGGGCGGAGCGGATGGAGGCCCGCCCGCCGCGAGCACCTATGGGGCCGGGGCCCCTTCGTGAGTGCGGTACGAGGGCGGAGGAGGCACAGAGAGCAGATCGAGGCGATGCACGCGGGGCGGATTTTTACCCAGCTTCGGGCCGCGATGGACGCGTAAAACCCTACTGCTGCTTTGTGTTTGTATTTGATCTTGCTCAAGAATGCGAGCGTATGGTGGAGTTGTGTGGAGTGAATCGAACCAGCCGAACCCAAGGCGCCAGAGTTGCCAAGGATCCGAACCCCCCACGCTGTGCATGGGCCTCCTTTATAGGGCAAGGGTCACCGACAGTGTCAACGAGGGAGAGAGGGGTAAAATGTAAAAGAGGTGGTAGTTGGAACAGTGCGGGAACAAAGGCAGCTACAAAGCTTGAACAAAGGGTTTCTACCTACTTTGACAGTGGGGGACAAGGGCATTTAATGCCCGTCGCCGTCGACCCCAAAAGCTCCCGCCCTTGCGTCTCCGTCTGCCACGGCGATGGATCCACCACCGTGGAGTGCCATCGCACCCCCCATGCTGCTCAGCCATCCGCCACGCGTCTCTGGAGAGGGCTCAAGGCGACGCGTGGGCAGATGAGCTGGAGTGCGGGCACACAGCGCAGCTCTCCCGGCAAGTACCTTGCCGGGGTCTTGATCTTGCCGGACCCGGGAGCTTGTCGGGCTTTGTAACTTGTCGCCTCCGGCCCTCGCCGACGCCGAGATAGCGCCGAGGCGTGTCTTCTACGATGTAATCTTCTAGTCTCCCGGCGAGCTCCTCTCGCCAGGGCCTTGCGTGAGTGATGTAATCTTGAGCCTCGATTTGCCTTCCCGCAAGCTCCTCTTGCCGGGTCTCGATCTTTGTCTTGTATACTTTGTTCTTGAATGGCTTGATATGGAGCAGGAATGGTCTCCGGCAAGCACGTGGTAGATCCAGCCGCGGGGAGCTGCGACTGCCCGTGCACAAGTTGGGGTACTGAGGTACCCCTACCTTAGTACACCGACAAGGTGACGCAACCAAGCTCAAGGAGGAGCTCGATGAAGATCTTGCCCTTTGTGTTGTTTCTGCTCCAGTTGATCAAGAGTGGAGCCCAGCTTGGGGTCGATCGGGACCTTTATCGATTTGGGGTTCTTCTTTTATTTTGGTTCCGTAGTCAGACCTTGATTGTATCTGGATGATGTAATGCTTTATTCATGTAATGGTGTGAAGTGGCGATTGTAAGCCAACTATGTATCTCTTTCCCTTATGTGTTACATGGGTTGTGTGAAGATTACCTCACTTGCGACATTGCTTTCAATGCGGTTATGCCTCTAAGTCGTGCTTCGACACGTGGGAGATATAGCCGCATCGAGGGTGTTACATGGTATGTGTGGGATCCGACTATCTAGTTGTTTATCCTTAGTAGCCTCTCTTACCGGGAAATGTCTCCTAGTGTTTCCACCGAGCCATGGTAGCTTGCTACTGCTCTGGAACACTTAGGCTGGCCGGCATGTGTCCTTCTTCGCCTCGTGTTCATCTCTTCGGGAAATGTCACGCGATGAATACCGGAGTCCTGTTAGCCCGCTATAGCCCGGTTCACCGGAGTCCTGTTAGCCCAGTGCTACAGCCTGGATTCACTCGCTGATGACCGACACGTTCGATGCTGGGTCATGGATGCCTGTCCCTGTAAGTTTGTGCCACTTTGGGTTTACGACTAGCTATGTCATCCTGGGCTCCTGATCATATGGATGCTAGCGACACTATCATATATGTGTGCCAAAAGGCGCAAACGGTCCCGGGCTAAGGTAAGGAGACACCCGTGGGAATACCGTGTGTGAGGCCACAAAGTGATCTGAGGTGTTACATGCTAGATCGATGTGGCATTGAGTCGGGGTCCTGACACCCTCTCACAAAAGGATCCATCGGGAAGCCTAAACCCCGACGGAGGTGGGACACGAACATGATGCTCTCGCCGGGCTTGGGAGTAGGAATGACTTGCCCTTTGGCGGGCAACCTATGCGAAATCTCGTAGGTCAGGTACCTGGCTTCTCTCAGCTTTAGCACGTCCTCTTCCGTGACGGAGGAGGGCATCCACCGGCCCTGTAGGTCGGAGCCGGACATTGTTGAAGGTCCGAGGCGCTCGAATCTGGGGCTCTGGGTGTTGGAACTCGTATGAGGGCAGATTCGATTGAGGATTGAAGAAAACAAACGAGCCTTGGTCTCATTATAAAGAGGGAGAATACCAAGAGCCGTCCCCGTGACCGTTTGGGACTCACCTTCGATGGAGGAGGCGTGGAAACGGGCATGGTTGGGTTACCCACGTCCGTATTGATGGGAATCCAGGGATAAGGGGAACACGATCTCTGCTTCGACAAGACGTGCCAAGGAAACTGCTTCGCTAAATGCGCTGAGGTGGTATAATGAAAACAATTCAAGTAAAGGCTTGGTAATGGTGTGACGTCATGCCACAAAATACGTCAGCAGATTGAACTTGTGTACATATTATTCTCTCTATGGTGGTATGTGGAATTTATTTTACAGAGCCGGACACTATCCTGGTGTTCACAATCTTCTATGAATTATTCGGAAGAGGAACCCGCCTTGCAATGCGGAAGACAATATGCGCGCCGGACTCGTCGTCATTGAAGCCTGGTTCAGGGGCTACTGAGGGAGTCCTGGACTAGGGGGTGTCCGGATAGCCGGACTATCATCATCGGTCGGACTCCAATACTATGAAGATACAAGATTGAAAACTTCGTCCCGTGTCCGGATGGGACTTTCCTTGGCATGGAAGGCAAGCTAGGCAATACGGATATGTAGATCTCCTACCATTGTAACCGACTCTGTGTCACCCTAGCCCTCTCCGGTGTCTACATAAACCGGAGGGTTTTAGTCCGTAGGAAGAACAACCATGACAACAATCATACCGTAGGCTAGCTTCTAGGGTTTAGCCTCCTTGATCTCGTGGTAGATCCACTCTTGTACTACCCATATCATCAATATTAATCAAGAAGGAGTAGGGCCCGAACCTGGGTAAAAATATCGTGTCCCCTGTCTCTTGTTACCATCCGCCTAGACGCACAGTTCGAGACCCCCTACCTGAGATCCGCCGGTTTTGACACCGACAATGATCATGCTAAGCAATATGACAATGATGAATGTGTGATGATGAACGGAATGGTGGAAAGTTGCATGGCAATATATCTCGGAATGGCTATGGAAATGCCATAATAGGTAGGTATGGTGGCTGTTTTGAGGAAGATATAAGGAGGTTTATGTGTGATAGAGCGATCGTATCATGGGGTTTGATGCACCGCTAAGTTTGCACCAACTCTCAAGGTGAGAAAGGGCAATGCACGGCATCAAGAGGCTAGCAAAGGCGGAAAGGTAAAAGTGCGATAATCCATGGACTCAACATTAGTCAAAAGAACTCATATACTTATTGCAAAAATTCAGAAGTCATCAAAAACCAAGTACTACGTGCATGCTCCTAGGGGGATAGATTGGTAGGAAAAGACAATCGCTCGTCCCCGACCGCCACTCATAAGGATGCACAAGCCAGGTACACTTCATGTTTCAAATTTGTTACACAACTTTAACCATACGTGCATGCTACGGGACATGCTAACTTCAACACAAGTATCTCTCAAATTCACAACTACTCAACTAGCATGACTCTAATATCACCATCTTCATATCTCAAAACAATCATCAAGCATCAAACTTCTCTTAGTATTCAACACACTCATAAGAATTCTTACAAATTTTGTATGCTTAGCATATTAGGATTATTTAAGCAAATTACCATGCTATTTAAGACTCTCAAAATAGTATAAGTGAAGTATGAGAGTTCATCTATTTCTTCAAAATAAAACTGCCACCATGCTCTAAAAGATATAAGTGAAGCACTAGAGCAAAGGACAAACTACTCCGAAAGATATAAGTGAAGATCAATGAGTAGTCGGATAATTACGCAACTATGTGAAGACTCTCTAACATTTAAGAATTTCAGATCTTGATACTTTATTCAAACAGCAAGCAAAACAAAATAAAATGACATGACGCTCCAAGCAAAACACATATCATGTGGTGAATCAAAATATAGCTCCAAGTAAAGTTACCGATGAACGAAGACGAAAGAGGGGGTGCCTTCCGGGGCATCCCCAAGCTTAGACGCTTAGTTATCCTTGAATATTACCTTGGGGTGCCTTGGGCATCCCCAAGCTTAGGCTCTAGCCACTCCTTATTCCATAGTCCATCGAATCTTTACCCAAAACTTGAAAACTTCACAACACAAAACTTAACAGAAAACTCGTGAGCTCCGTTAGCGAAAGAAAACAAAACACCACTTCAAGTTACTGTAATTAACTCATTCTTTAATTATATTGGTGTTATACCTACTGTATTCCAACTTCTCTATGGTTTATAAACTATTTTACTAGCCATAGATTCATCAAGATAAGCAAACAACACAAGGAAAACAGAATATGTCAAAAACAGAACAGTCTGTAGTACTCTGCAACTAACGCAAACTTCTGGAACTCCAAAAATTCTAAAATAAATTGGTGGACCTGAGGAATTTGTCTAGTAATCATCTGCAAAAATAATCAACTAAATATCACTCTCCAGTAAAAAGTTTTAGCTACTCGTGAGCGCTAAAGTTTCTGTTTTTTACAGCATGATCATAAAGACTTCACCCAAGTCTTCCCAAAGGTTCTACTTGGCACAAACACTAATTAAAAGCTTAAAACCACATATAAACATAAGATATATGGATTATTTATTACTAAAAATAACCAAAAAGCAAGAAACTAAAATAAAATTGGGTTGCCTCCCAACAAGCGCTATCGTTTAACGCCCCTAGCTAGGCATGATGATGACATTGATGCTCACATGAAAGATAAGAATTGAAACATAACGGGAGCATCATGAAGCATATGACTGGCACTTTTAAGTCTAACCCACTTCCTATGCATAGGGATTTTGTGAGCAAACAACTTATGGGAACGATAATCAACTAGCATAGGAAGGTAAAACAAGCATAGCTTCAAAACTTGAAGCACATAGAGAGGAAACTTGATATTATTGTATTTCCTACAAGCATATGTTCCTCCCTCATAATAATTTTCAGTAGCATCATGAATGAATTCAACAATGCAACCAGCACCTAAAGAATTCTTTTCATGATCTATTAGCATAGAAAATGTACTACTCTCCTCATAAGCAAAATTCTTCTCATGAATAGTAGTGGGAGCAAACTCAACAAAATAACAATCATATGATTTAAAATTAGGATCAAGATGACAAGTTTCATGGTTATCATTATTCTTTAAAGCATACGTGTCATCACAATAATCATCATAGATAGGAGGCATGCTTTCATCATAGTAAATTTGCTCATCAAAGCTTGGGGGACAAAAAATATCAACTTTATCAAACATAGCTTCCCCAAGCTTGTGGCTTTGCATATCATTAGCATCATGGATATTCAAGGAATTCATAGTAACAACATTGCAATCATGCTCATCATTCACATATTTTATGCCAACCATTATATTTAATTCTTCTTCTAGTACTTGAGCACAATTTTCCTTCCCATCATTTTCACGAAAGACATTAAAAAGATGAAGCATATGAGGCATCCTTAATTCCATTTTTTTGTAGTTTTCTTTTATAAACTAAACTAGTGATAAAACACGAAACAAAAAGATTCGATTGCAAGAACTAAATATATATACCTTCAAGCGCTAACCTCCCCGGCAACAGCGCCAGAAAAGAGCTTGATGTCTACTACACAACCTCCTTCTTGTAGACGTTGTTGGGGCTGCAAGTGCACAGGTTTGTAGGACAGTAGCAAATTTCCCTCAAGTGGATGACCTAAGGTTTATCAATCCGTAGGAGGCATAGGATGAAGATGGTCTCTTTCAAGCAACCCTGCAACCAAATAACAAAGAGTCTCTTGTGTCCCGACACACCTAATACAATGGCAAATTGTATAGGTGCACTAGTTCGGCGAAGAGATGGTGATACAAGTGCAATATGGATGGTAGATAAAGGTATTTGTAATTGGAAATAATAAAAACAGCAAGGTAACTAATGATAAAAGTGAGCGTAAACGGTATTGCAATGATAGGAAACAAGGCCTAGGGTTCATACTTTCACTAGTGCAAGTTCTCTCAACAATAATAACGTAGATAGATCATATAACAAGCCCTCAACATGCAACAAAGAGTCACTACGAAGCCACTAATAGCGGAGAACAAACGTAGAGATTATGGTAGGGTACGAAACCACCTCAAAGTTATTCTATTGGATCAATCTATAAAAGAGTTCGTACTAGAATAACACCTTAAGACACAAATCAACCAAAACCCTAATGTCACCTAGATACTCCATTGTCACCTCAAGTATCCGTGGGCATGTGTATACGATATGCATCACACAATCTCTGATTCATCCAACCAACACAAAGTACTTCAAAGAGTGCCCCAAAGTTTCTATCGGAGAGTCAGGAATGTGTGCCAACCCCTATGCATAGGTTCCCAATGTCACGAAACCCGCAAGTTGATCACCAAAACAAACATCAAGTGGCACATGATATCCCATTGTCACCACAGATAATCACTGCAAGACATACATCAAGTGTTCTCATAAAAGACTCAATCTGATAAGATAACTTCAAAGAGGAAACTCAATTCATCACAAGAGAGTAGAGGGGTAGAAACATCATAAGATCCAACTACAATAGCAAAGCTCGAGATACATCAAGATCGTGCCATAGAGGGAACACGAGAGAGAACACGAGAGAGAGAGATCAAACAAATAGCTACTGGTACATACCCTCAGCCCCGAGGGTGAACTACTCCCTCCTCGTCATGGATAGCGCCGGGATAATGATGGCCACCGATGATAGGTTCCCCCTCCGGCAGGGCGCCGGAAAGGGCCCCCGAGAGGTTTTTGGTGGCTACAGAGGCTTGCGGCGGTGAAACTCCCGATCTATCTTCTGTTCTGGAAATTTTACGATACGTAGGTATATATGGGTGCAAGGGGTACGTCGGTGGAGCTTCGGGGGGCCCACGAGGCAGGGGGCACGCCCTAGGGGCGGTGGGCGCGCCCCCCACCCTCGTGGCCAGCTCCCGTATCTTTTGACGTAGGGTCCAAGTCTATACGGTGGCTTTCCTTCCAAAAATAACTTCTCCAGTTGATTCGTTCCATTTTGACTCCTTCTGATATTCCTTTTCCTCGAAACACTGAAATAGGCATAAAACAGCAAATCTGGGCTGGGCCTCCGGTTAATAGGTTAGTCCCAAAAATAATATAGAAGTGGATAATAAAGCCCAATATTGCCAAAAACAGTAGATAATATAGCATGGAGCAATCAAAAATTATAGATACGTTGGAGACGTATAACCTATTATGTCATTTACATAGCCAGTTTGAGATATATTGCCATGCAAATTTCCACTGTTCTGTTTATTATGACACGCTCCATCATTGTCATATTGCTTTTCATGATGATGTAGTTGACATCGTATTTGTGGCAAAGCAACCTTTATATTTCTTTCATACATGTCTCTCTTGATTCATTGCATATCCCAGTAGACCACCGGAGGCATTCACATTGAGTCATATTTTGTCCTAAGTATTGAGTTGTAATTCTTGGGTTGTAAATAAATAGAAGTGTGATGATTTCCATTATTAGAGCATTGTCCCATGTGATGAAAGGATGATGGAGACTATGATTCCCCCACAAGTCTGGATGAGACTCCGGACGAAATAAAAAAAGGGAAAAAAGACAGAGAAAAAAGAGGCCAAAGAAGGCCAAATAAAAAAACGAGAGAAAAAGAGAGAAGGGACAATGTTACTATCCTCTTTCCACACTTGTGCTTCAAAATAGCACCATGATCTTCATGATAGAGAGTTTCTTATTTTGTCACTTTCATATACTAGTGGGAATTTTTCATTATAGAACTTGGCTTGTATATTCCAATGATGGGCTTCCTCAAAATGCCCTAGGTCTTCGTGAGCAGGAAAGTTGGATGCACACCCACTTAGTTTCTTTTTGATGAGATTTCATACATTTATAGCTCTAGTGCATCCGTTGCATGGCAATCCCTACTCCTGTCCATAGCTCGTTGATTAGCCGCTTCAATGTGAGACTTTCTCCTTTTTTGTTTTCTCACATAATCCCTATCATCATACTCAACTCAACCCATAGTGCTATGTCCATGGCTTACGCTCATGTATTGCGTGAGGGTTGAAAAGGCTGAAGCACGTTAAAAAGTATGAACCCATTGCTTGGTTGAAACCGGGGTTGTGCATGATGGGAGCATTTGGTGTGACGAAAATGAAGCATGGCCAAACTATATGATTTTGTAGGCATAAGATTTCTTTGCCTATGTTATTTTGATAAGACATAAAGTGCTTGGTTAGCATGCTCGAAGTATTACTATTTTTGTGTCAATATTAAACATTTATCTTGAATCTTTTGGATCTGAACATTAATGCCAAAATAAAGAGAATTACATTGAAAATTATGTTAAGTAGCATTCCACATCAAAAATTATGTTTTTATCATTTACCTACTCGAGGACGAGCAGGAATTAAGCTTGGGGATGCTTGATATGTCTCCAACGTATCTATAATTTTTGATTGTTCCATGCTATTTTATTATCTGTTTTGGATGTTTAATGGGCTTTATTATGCACTTTTATGTATTATTTTTGGGACTAACCTATTAGCCAGAGGCCAAGTGCAAATTGCTCTTTTTTTCCTATTTCAGTGTTTTGCAGAAAAGGAATATCAAAGAGAGTCCAAATGGAATGAAACCTTTAGGAGAACTGTTTTTGGAACAAACGCAATCCAGGAGACTTGGAGTGGACGTCAAGGAAGCAACGAGGCGGCCACGAGGTAGGAGGGCGTGCCCGGGGGGTAGGTGCGCCCCCACTCTCGTGGCTCCACCGACCTACTTCTTTCGCCTATATATACTCATATACCCCGAAACATCCAGGAGCACCAAGAAACCCTATTTCCATAGTCGCAACCTTCTGTACCCGTGAGCTCCCATCTTGGGGCCTTTTTCGGTGCTCCGCCGGAGGGGGAATCGATCACGGAGAGCTTCTACATCAACACCATAGCCTCTCCGATGATGTGTGAGTAGTTCACCACACACCTTTGGGTCCATAGTTATTAGCTAGATGGCTTCTTCTCTCTCTTTGATTCTCAATACAAAGTTTTCCTCGATCTGCTTGGAGATCTATTCGATGCAATACTTTTTGTGGTGTGTTTGTTGAGATCCGATGAATTGTGGGTTTATGATCAAGATTATCTATGAACAATATTTGATTCTTCTCTGAATTCTTAAATGAATGATTTCATATCTTTGCAAGTCTCTTCGAATTATCTGTTTGGTTTGTCCTACTAGATTGATCTTTCTTGCAATGGGAGAAGTGCTTGGCTTTGGGTTCATTCTTGCAATATCCTTTATCAGTGACAGCAGGGGAAGCAAGGCACGTATTGTATTGTTGCCATCGAGGATAAGAAGATGGGGTTTATATCATATTGCTTGAGTTTATCCCTCTACATCATGTCTTCTTGCTTAATGCGTTACTCTGTTCTTATGAACCTAATACTCTAGATGCATGTTGGGTAGAGGTCGATGTGTGGAGTAATAGTAGTAGATGCAATATCATTTCGATCTACTTGTCACGGACGTGATGCCTATATAGATGATCATGCCTAGATATTCTCAGAACTATGCGCTTTTCTATCAATTGCTCGATAGTAATTTGTTCACCCACCATAAGATATGCTATCTTGAGAGAAGCCACTAGTGAAACCTATGGCCCCCGTGTCTCATTTCCATTATATTATATCTCTTTTATTTACATTGCATCTCGTTTCCTATTTTGCAATCTTTACTTTTCAATCTATACAACAAAAATACCAAAAATATTTATCTTATTATCTCTATCAGATCTCACTTTTGCATGTGGCCATGAAGGGATTGACAACCCCTTTATGGCGTTGGTTGCAAGGTTCTTATTTGTTTGTGCAGGTACAAGGCGACTTGCGTGTAACCTCCTACTGGATTGATACCTTGGTTCTCAAAAACTGTGGGAAATACTTACGCTACTTTGTTGCATCACCCTTTCCTCTTCAAGGGAAAACCAACGCACGCTCAAGAGGTAGCAATCACCCTAGGTTATAACTGTTGCATGATGAATGCATGCCAACATAATTATCCATCATCGATCCATTGCCTAGGAGCTCATTTTATATTGATCTTTGTTAAGTTACTTTTCCGTTGCCATTGTTACGATTGCTACAAAACTGCTACTATCACTTTTGCCATTGTTACCGTTACTTCCATACTACTGTCCTACCAAATAATTTGTTGCAGATATTAAGTCTTTTAGGTGTGGTTGAATTGACAACTCAGCTGCTAATACTTGAGAGTATTCTTTGGCTCCCCTTTTGTCAAATCAATAAATTTGGGTTGAATACTCTACCCTCGAAAACTATTGCGATCCCCTATACTTGTGGGTTGACGGTCGCTACCAGCACCTTCAGGAGTCGGGCAAAGGTGCGTCTACATCATCGTCACCCATACCAAGCACCGCCTCGGAGGCCATGGTGCGGGCCCAACTGCTGTTGAGATTTCTGCCGGAGCCAACAGATGGATGAGTGGCGAGCCACAATCCAAAGCCTGACTGGATTCACCAAGGCGGGAGGATTACAGTGAGCTGGCCTGCCAAGGCCTCCCCAGGCGACGACAACATCCCGTTCTGCTGGCCCTACTGAAGGGGCTACCCCCACGGTTTAGTCCCCTCCGCGGCTGCCAGTGTAGGGGCCATGCATCCAAGAACCCAACGACGTCCTGATGGCCTTGTCCGATCCTCGAGTGCGTCAAGTCCAACGACGGGCCCCGGCGAACAGTCAAAGGGAAGGCGCGCACGCTACCATCAAGCAACCCCTTGACACCCTCTGTCGGTCCGATGGGCATGGTTGCCCCAACATCGACAAGCTCGCGCTCGGTGAAGGCGGGTACCTGCCTTTCGAGGCTGGATGCCCCGCCTTCACCCGAGAGCTACAGCAAGTCTGTTGGTTGTCTTCCCACACATTCAAGCCAGAGATACTGGAAAAGTACGATGGGAGGCTAAACCCGGCAGAGTTCTTGAGCATCTACACCATTGTTGTTCAAGCTGGCGAAGGAAGAGATGAGAAGGTGTTTGCCAATTACTTCCCTTTGGCACTCAAGCCAAATGTGAGGTCTTGGCTGATGCAGCTGCCAGAGAACTCCATTTCAACCTGGGCTGAGCTATGACACGAGTTCATTGGCGCCTTCACGGGTGGCCATCAAGAACAAGGGCAGCCCATGTCGGTGTAAAAACTGGCGGATCTCGGGTAGGGTGTCCCGAACTGTGCGTCTAAGGCTGATGGTAATAGTAGGCGGGGGACACAATATTTACCCAGGTTTGGGCCCTCTCTATGGAGGTAATACGCTACTTCCTACTTGATTGGTCTTCACGAATATGAGTATTACAAGAGTCGATCTACCACGAGATCGTAATGGCTAAAACCCTAGATGTCTAGCCTATGTGATTATGATTGCCTCTACAGACTAGGCCCTCCGGTTTATATAGACACCGGAGGGGAATAGGGTTGTACAAAGTCGGTTACTGAGAAATAAATCTACATATCCGAATGCCAAGCTTGCCTTCCATGCCAAGGAGAGTCCCATACGGACACGGGACGAAGTCTTCTATCTTGTATCTTCATAGCCCATAAGTCTGGCCCACGTCACATAGTACGGACTACCGATGACCCCTTAATCTAGGACTCCCTTAGTATCCCGTGAACCAGGCTTCAATGATGAGGTGTCCGGCGCGCAGATTGTCTTCGGCATTGCAAGGCGGGTTCCTTCTTCAAATACTACAAAATTGTAATTGAACACAAGAAACGTGTCCGGCTCTCCAAAACAAATACCACACACCACCATAGAGAGTATAATTTTTCACGAGTCCAATCTGCTGACAACTTTTCGTAGTGTGACATCATGTCGCCGCCTAGCCATTATTTCGAACCATTTTTTAGCCTGCCGCTCCATATTTCGAGACGCGGTTTCATTGGCACGTCTTGTCAAAGCAGAGATCGTGTCCCCTTATTGCGGGATTCTCATCAACACGGACGTGGGCAACCCAACCGTTCTGTTGGCATGATTCCTTGGGAATAGGCAGGTTTTAAGGCCTAGTATATCCATCGTCTTTATAAAGGGGCTAAGACCCGTCCTTTCTCCTTTACACCAAACCTTTCCTCAACCTCTCCTTCCTCGAGCTCCAGCACCCAAGGTTCAATTTAATCGCTTCGCGCTTCCAGTCATGTGAGGACCCAGCTCCCAAGGTCAGTGGGTGGCTTCCTCTTTCATAGAGGAGGATACCGCGAAGCTTCGGGAGGCAAGATACCTGACCGCGAAAATCCCCCACAGCCTTCCTGCTCAAGGGCAGGTTATTCCTACCCCCAGATCCGGCGAGAGGGTCATATTCATCTCCCACTTCCTCCGAGGGTTAGGGTTTGCTCTTCATCCCTTCGTTCGAGGGCTCATGTTTTATTATGGGCTAGATTTTCACGATCTAGCTCCGGACTCCTTTCTTCACGTCTCGGCCTTCATTATCACATGCAAGGCCTTCCTCCGTATTCCCCACACTTCGGCTTATGTCTCCAGACCTTTAATGTGAAGCCGAAGGTAGTCGACAGGAAACAGGTGGAGTGTGGTCGTGCTGCGGTGAGCAAACTCACCAATACTACTTGGCCAAAGGGCTCCTTCATAGAAACTTCCGACCTGTGGCAGCGGGAGTGGTTTTACATCACTGAACCCCGTGTTACCAGGTGGGCAGCTACACCTGCGTTCCGAACTAGCCCTCCGTTATAGCTTGCATCATGGATTAATGAGGGGCTGGACTGGGGATCTGTTAATGAAGTGCAGACATTGCAAAGCCGCATTCAGAGCCTCATTGAAAAGGACACCGGTCTCCTCAACGTAATCCAAGTAATGCTAGTCCGTCGAGTCCTATCATGCCAGCGACGGCCTCTCCAAATGTGGGAGTTCAATCCGGAAGGACCACGAACCCGTCAATACTTCTCTGGCACGACGCTCAGAGGAATGTGGAAATTATTCTTTGGGACACCAAAAAAGTGGCCTCATACTACAGAAGACATCGGCCTTGACTGTAATCATCCGGATACCCTGATAAGCACTCGACTACTGAACACGGTTTAGTCAATTTCCTCATAACAATATAGTGAGAAAATCATACTCCGCAAGGGCTGGATAAAGAAGGCGGAGAGAATTAGGTGTTCGGCCCCTCTTCCCGAAGACTCAGTTAATCCGGTGTTAACAAGGATGTTGGCTCCGGCACCATATCAACTGCTGGCGAGGGAAGACAAGGAGGAGAGCAAGACGGCCCAAGGTGGCCCCCATTCTAGAGGCACACCAGGCACCTTGTCCGGGGAGATTGAAACTCCTTCTTTCGAAGATGGAAGGGAAGGAAAAACTGACATCCCTTCTCCTCATGTGAAGAAGAGGACCGCCTTCGAAGACTTGAAGATAAAGGCTTCTAAGTGGGGGAAGATATCCCTTTCAGGGGGTTCTAGTTCGGGAGGCGACATTGATACGTAGTCCCTCCGTAAAGATAGGCCCTTAGCTGAATCGTAAGTGAACCAGGGTGTTTTAAACATATCCCTTTCTTTCCTGGTTGCAAGGGTAACATTTAAAATATATGTTTGCAGTTCGGCATGCAGCCTTCCTCAACAGTCCTCCTCCTCGGGGGATCTTCTTCTGGAGATGATGGAGGGAGAGACGCCTCTAGAGATCTCCCCGCCTGATAAGGCAGACGATGCCGAGGTGTCTTCCGGGAGTATCTTGCCTAATCAGCAAGCGGTGCGAGGGATAGTGAAGACCGGGCCCGAAGGCGACACTTAGGCCGTCCATGGTCCGGGGTGTGCGGCCCCTATGGGGACCAACAATAAAGGCCCCGGACTATCTGATTTCTGAGGGACGGCGTGATCTGGTCCCGATCCGGAGGCGCCGGATACATTGATGGACACATTGTGACATGCGTCTGTCTCAGAGGAACACCGTACCTTGATGGGTACGGTGGTTGAGAGGGTTCGGTCCGCGAAAAGCAGATTGAATGAAGCCTTTACGAGCTTGCTAAGAGGCTTCGAGGTACGTAATGTAATATTTTTAATTGTGTTATAAACGCAAAATGCGCCTGTGTATAGATAGTAGCCCCTGAGACTCTGGTTGGCCTCCAGAGGGAGGCGATTAGAGGATCAAGGAAGATATGCCTAGGAAATGAACTAACTAATTGAAACATAGGCTCTTATATCTGTGGTGACTGCCCAAGCTATAGAGATTGCAGATCTGAAGCAGAAAGTTGATGTGGCGGATGATGACATCACACTTATTAACAGGCGACTCGACGAGGCACAAGGTATGTCTTTGGGGCACCCAGTATATGCAAGTACTATGATATGAGCATGATGCTGAGAATTCTATACTGAGATATGCATAACTGCAGATAGTACCGCCGCAGTTCAGACCCTTCGGGCTGAGCTTGCCCAGGCCAAGGAGCAGGCCAGGATGAGCAACGCGGCTGCCGAAAAGGAAGCTACTAAATTAAAGGCCGAACAGGCTGCTCGACGCTAGTGCGAGGAGAGGATATCTACTATGGCACTCCAGCTAAATGATGCCACTGGCCGATGCGACTTTCACGAGAAAGATAACAAAACCAGAGCGTCTGATCTTGACAAGGCCTTACAAGAGGCGAGAGAGGCACGGTCTGAGTCTAGAGCGGCTCGGGAGGAGATCCGACAAGCTGGGGAGATCGCAGCTGGTAAGCCCTTCTTATTACAAACTAAATTCGGGGATCCGAAGTATGCCCCGCTTAATCAGATGTGGAGTTCTCCAGATGCTTTTTGGGACTTGCCGAAGAGTGTCTCCGATGCGACGCAGTTTTTCCAAGCGCAAGAAGGACATGCGATGGAAAATCTTTTTTGGTTGCAATTAAGCATGCCAAAGCGTCCATTGTTGCTGAACGAACAGATGGCCCTGCGGGCCGAGCTCGACAAGCTATCTGGATCCTCCATGAAGGATGTTGTAGTCCGGCCATGGCTGACTGAGCCAATTCTGAACAGTTATTTTGGTTTGGTCTGGCGACTTGTGGATGCGGTTCTGCATATCGACGCTGTTAAGGCGGTCAACGTGTGTAGAAGGTGCACGGATGGCCCTTGCCCGCGTCAAGACGTAGTGGGCGAAGATGAAGGCCACCGATATTGCAGCAAAAAGTCCACCCGAGGGCAAGGAGCATCACACACCAGAACATATTTTGAAGATGTCCTAGAGGGTGCCCGCTTGATAGAGGGTCAGTGCTCAAAAGATATTATGTTCGAGTGAAGTGTAATGAAATTGTAAAAACAATTTTACGATATATTTAAGGCTATGTTTTTTATACTTTTGCCGAAAAAGTTTTTGGTATCTCCTGTGCGGCCGTTTTTTTGTATAATCTGAAAGTTTGCCAGTCGTTGGCTTCTGCCCCCTCGCATATAACGCGGGGGTGTTCAGTAAAACACTTGATCACTCTTGACCCAATGTCTTTGTCCATTAAGGAGGTGTCAATGCGGCGAACTAGGCAATCGGACTATAGGGCTTTAACACTTTCACTTAGCCATAGGAGTTTGATGGTGGGTCTACGATATAACCCCTGGTACGTACACGGTTATCCGTATACGGTGCGTTGACATATGTGACCAGAAGAATGGTCCTTCGTGTAATACGGAAGGAATCGCGAAGATTCCGGTGAGTCATCGAGTGGTTGACCAGCTCTTGCAGCATCATGACAGTCAGTTTTCGGCTTTCTCTACTGAGGTGCTCATCTAGAAGAACCAGGACACAATCACAGTAGTTCTCCTTTTACTACCCTAGCCGATAGAGCAGAACATAAGGTAGTAAGCACAGGAGCCAGGCAACCCAACTATTGACCCAAGACATGATTCAGAGCTAATGCATATAAGGCCAAAGTCGTGACGCCAAAGTGTGCTATAGAGCTATTCGGACTTGTCAGTAGCTCATATATTGCCATATTGAGCCCCTGGCAATATGTGCCGAGGGTAGAAATCTGAGAAAAAGGGCACTTTACAGGTCTAAAATAAAGAGTGGAATCGACAAAAACTTTTGGACCTCCTGTCGCACGTCTGCGCTGCCTTGCCTTGGTTAATGGACTTCTCAGCACGTATAGTCACCTGTGGTAAAAGATAAAAAACTGTTAGAAAGAGGAAAAGAAATATGAGAGTGCGGATAGTGTTATAGGTCTGTCCGCATTGTGCCTCCGCCTGTAACCAGGGTACCTTGAGTGTCCAATTATGTGCGCGGGACAGACTTCGCGGCTTATATGAGGCGGACAATGGAGGCCAAACTGCTAATTCAGCTCTGAGATTGATTGGTCCTGTCTAATGGGGACCAGCGGCTTGATGGCCGATAAAATGTGCGCCGCTTGGTACTTTGGCCGCAGTAGCCGTAGTATGCTCCTCTGTACGGAGGGGGCATTCTGTATTTCCGTTTATCGTGATGGTGCTGCGTGGACCGGGCATCTTAAGTTGGAGATAGGTGTAATGTGGGACTGCCTTGACGCAAGCAAAAGCGGCACGCCCGAGTAGTGCATGGTAGCTACTGCGGAGCGGGACAATATAGAAGGTCAAACCTTTGCTTCGAAAGTTGTTCGGCGAGCCGAAAACGACTTCCAATGTAGTCGAGCCCATGCAGTGAGCTTCCACACCGGATATTGTTCCCTTCAAGGTAGTTGTGGTGGGCCTGATTCTTGAAGGATCAATGGCCATTTTGCGGACAGTGTCTTGGTAGAGTAGATTAAGGCTACTGACGTTGTCCGTACGGAATTTCGTGAGATGGAAACCATCGATAATTGGATCGAGGATGAGAGCTGCCGGACCTTCGTGAAGGATACATGCTGGGTTGTCCTTGCGATCAAAAGTGATCGGGCGGGCCGCCCATTGGCTTAATTTTGGGGCAGCTGGCTCTATGGCGCTAGCATCCCGTAGTGCGCATTTGCTGTCCCCTATGGGGATGTGCATCTTGTATACCATGTTCATTGTCTTTACATCTGGGAGGGGGATTGATTCTCACCCCCGGTGTTCAGCTGGCGAGTCTCTTCGTCATTGCTGTCACTGGGCGGCCCCTTCGTCTTGTGTTTGGCATTGAGCTTGCCGACTTGTTTAAAGACCCAGGAGCTCCTGTTGGTGTGATTGGCTCGTTTAACGAGGGTGCCATGAATCTGGCAGGGCCGATCCAGTATCTTGACTAAATTGGATAGTCCGTCTCTGTTTGCCTTGAATGACTTTTTTCGCTGACAGAGTTTGGAACCACCGAATCCGGTGTTGACCGCCGTGGCTTGTGTTCCTTCATTGTTATTGCGACGCTTGTGTATTTTGTGGCGTGGCTTGTCGTTGCCATCTCGAACTTCAGAGGTACCCGGATCATCTGCGATGTTGCTTCTACGAGCGAGCCAGCTGTCTTCTCCGGTGCAAAAGCGGGTCATCAGAGTAGTAAGGGCAGCCATGGATCTTGTTTTTTCTTGACCGAGGTGGCGGGCGAGCCACTCATCTCGGACACTGTGTTTGAAGGCCGCGAGGGCTTCGGCGTCCGGACAGTCAACAATTTGGTTCTTTTTGATCAAGAACCTAGTCCAGAGCTTCCTGGCAGACTCCTCGGGCTGTTGGATAATGTGACTTAAGTCGTCGGCGTCAGGAGGCCGAATATATGTACCTTGGAAGTTATTGCGGAAGGCGTCTTCCAAGTCTTCCTAGCTCCCTATGGACTTCTCAGGGAGGCTGTTCAGCCAGTGCCGCATTGGCCCCTTTAGTTTTAGCGGGAGGTATTTGATGGCGTGGATGTCAACACCGTGGGACAAGTGAATATGGAGGAGGAAATCTTCAATCCATACCGTGGGGTCTGTTGTTCCATCGTATGATTCGATATTCATGGGTTTAAACCCTTCTGGGAATTCATGTTCCATTACTTCATCGGTGAAACAAAGGGGGTGTGCGGCATCTCTATGTCAGGCCAAGTTGCAACGTAGCTCGGATGGAGTCTGCTGTGGTGCTCGGCCCGGGTATTATTGTGTTTGTCACGTCCGGCTAGATGGCCATCGTTGCGCGTCCGGGCATGTCCCCATGATCTGTAGATCGATCTGGTCTGACCTGCTCTATTGTCTAGGTCCTGCCACGGGTCATGTGTATGATCCTGAGCTGTTGTGTCTCTGTTTTTAGGGCGAGGTAGTGCGGGCTGGTGTTCGGCTTGAGTTGCTGCTTTATCCTGGCCACGTGGTGGTCGGTCAGCCGTATTATGCGCTAGTAGGATGGGCTCCAGCGCCTCATCCTCGAATTGGGATAACAATTTGCGCTTCGGGTAACATTTGGTTAGGTGCTCGAGGCTGTATTACTCAGCTGCTAGGACATTGGTCCATCTATCGTTGAGCAGATCTTGATCAGCTTGAAGCTGTTGCTGCTTCTTTTTCAGGCTCCTTGCAGTGCTATTAGCTGGTGCTTAAATCGCTCCTACTTGAGAGGTTCCTCAGGAACGATAAAATCCTTGTTGTCGAGGCTCACCTCATTCTCAGAGAGCGGAAGGTAGTCACTGCCCTCCGAGTCTTCGTTCATGGCATGTTCATCAGGGCTAACTCGCCCATCTTCCCGTTCATCATGTTCGGAGGTTGGCTCAACGGGGTCTTCGTTGTCTTCGGCGTTGTCTGGAGTATTATTTTCTACTATGCCGGTATTGTTGTTTTTTCCATGATGTGGTTTGGAGCGGTGCCACTGACGCCGGCGCTTTGTCTGAATCTCAGGAGTATTATCCTTGAGTGGATCCTTTTCATTGCCGTCGTTATTCTCTTTAGGTGCATCCACCAGGTACACATCATACGAGGGGGTGGCCATCCCTTGTCCGGTATATGGCGGGTTTTGGGTCTCGTCTTCTCCGACATCGCCATCCATATCGTCGATGTCTTCGGAGTCGTAATCGAGCATGTCTGTTAAGTCCTCAATATTGGCTATAAAGCGGGTGGTGGGTGGGACATAAAATCCCCTGCTCTCAGCCCCTAGTCCAGGCTGAGCATAGTTCGGACGTTCCTCCTCTATAATGACGAGGGATCGCATCAAGTCCACGGCCTCTCTTAAAGGCGAGGTTTGGCCCGAGAGACGTGAGTCCGTGGAGTGCGGCGAGAAGGAGACTCCTTGGTCGAACTTGCACAATGTTGACTCCGAAGATCCGGATCCTGCGCCCGGAGGAGGGTTCGGCTCCATGATTGTTGCCAGCGACCCTACTTCCTCTGGCTCTCCCACGATGGGCCTAAAGGCTGCAGATAGCCCGGCGAGCTCGGGGAGCTTGTCTTCGAACCTAGCGATGTGCTCTGGATCTAACGCCAAAGCGGAGGTTGGGGTGCGAATCCTTGGAAGATCAAGTCTCCTCGGATATCAGCGGCGTAGTCCAAGTTCCAAAAACTAATCTGGTGACCTGGGGCGTAGCTATCGATCTGCTCTAGACGACCAAGCGAGTTGGCCCGCAGTGTGAAGCCGCCGAATACAAAGATCTGGTTGGGGAGGAAAGCCTCCCCTAGGGCCGCATTGTTGTATATGATTGACGGAGCCATCAAACCTTTTGGTGACGACACAGTGGAACTCTCAATGAAAGCACAAATGTCGGTGTCAAAACAGGCGGATCTCGGGTAGGGGGTCCCGAACTGTGCGTCTAAGGCTAATGATAACGAGAGGCGGGGACACAATATTTACCCAAGTTCAGGCCCTCTCTATGGAGGTAATACCCTACTTCCTGCTTGATTGACCTTGATGAATATGAGTATTACAAGAGTCGATCTACCACGAGATCGTAATGGCTAAAACCCTAGAAATCTGGCCTATGTGATTATGATTGCCTCTACGGACTAAGCCCTCCAGTTTGTATAGACACTAGAGGGGACTAGGGTTGTACAAAGTCGGTTACAGATAAAGGAATCTACATATCCGAACGCCAAGCTTGCCTTCCACGCCAAGGAGAGTCCCATCCGGACACAGGAACGAAGTCTTCTGTCTTGTATCTTCATAACCCATCATTCTGGCCCACGTCACGTAGTACAGACAGCCGAGGACCCGTTAATCCAGGACTTCCTTAGCCCAGCGACTTGCAACTTCTCCCACGAAAAGGAGGAGAGACTCTGCAGAAGTACATGCAGAGGTTCAACCGAGTCCACAAAATATTCCAGACATCCACCCGGTGGCTGTGATAGCTACGTTCCAGTATAACATGCGCAATCGACCAATACATGCCAAGATGAACGTTTGATTGCCCAAGATCGTGAAGGAGCTTTACATGTTGGTGGACAAGTGTGCTCGGGTGGAGGAGGGGAGGCGGGTCCCCGGAGAAGAGGATGGCGTTGACGCTGACTGAGAGGACGATGCCGAGGCCACCAGTCCGAAGAAGAAGAACAAGAAGCGGAATAAAAGGCGCAAGGATAATGCAGTGATGACCATTGAGGGATCGAGCACGCCTAATACCGGCAAGAAGGCCAAGGATGAGCTACGCGGCAAGGAAGATGCTGCGTGCACTGATTGCCAGGAGGCCGCCGCTGCCGAGAAGGCCGGAAAAGGTGATGGCCCGTACCGCAAAATCCATCGGACCAAGGGCCATGATCTCCAGGAGTGTCATCAGGTTGAGCAGCTAGCCAAGAAGCAGAATGCTGAATATGAGAAGCGTGATAAGGAAAGAGATCAGAATGGCGCTAGCGGTAAGGGCCGGGGCGGCGAAGCAACTCATCCCGGCAAGGCTCCTCGGAACCAAGGGAAACCCTCCAAGGGCCATGAGAAGGAAGATTGCAACAATGAAAGTGATGGAGGGGATGAAGAGGAAACTAGCAAGCAGGAATTCCAGAAAGCCACTAACGCCCTATGCATTGACGGAGGTGCATCCCTGCACTCCTCTCACTGCCAACTTAAACAGTGGGTGCGTGAAGTCAATGTCGTGGAGCCAGTGGCAGATTCTCGGAGGCTGCTCAAGTGGTCCCGCACGCTCTCGGGGAGCTTGCCAAAATCCAGGTGCTGGTGTGCTCTTCTGGTTTCTCCTTGTTGCTGTAATTTCAGCCATGAAAACAGCTGAGATGGGTCTGCAACAGTTTTATTATTTACATGTATATGTATATAAATCCTTTCTGTGCGACGTTGCAATACGATGCCGTGCCTTGCCCTTCGTATGTTTATACTCTACGCAGCTAGGGAACTTGCCGGTGCTAACACACTTGCTGAGTGCGGAACATCAGCAGCCTGCTGGCGGTGTTTTCTCCGGCAAGAAACCTTCTCGGGCCAGCTGCAGCGCACTTGTGTTTGTTGAGCGGACTCGAAAACGAAACAAGGGCGCGACACTTGTCGCAGCTCACTTAAATCGTTGAGCGTGCTCGGAAACAAACCAAGGGCGCAACTCAGCCGCGAGTTGGCTCCTTCGCGCACAAGTTTCTCATACGAAGGGCATCTTACGGCAAGGCTTGCTACGTTACACCCTCTACTTTACACCCTTTGTGCGCTTTTACCCTACGCTTCTAGGGAAACTTGCCGGCAAGGGGCCCTTGCCGCGAGCGCTGAGTGCTGAACTCAAGCAGCCTGGCAGCTAAGGTCTTACCGGCAAGCAACCTTGTTGCGCTAGTCGCAACGCACTTAGCTTGCTGAGCGGACTCGAAAACGAAACAAGGGTGCGACACTTGTCGCAGCTCACTTAAATCGTTGAGCGTGCTCGAAAACAAGATTAGGGTGCGGCTATCCACGGGTAGGTTCCTCCGCGCACAGGTATTGCGTACAAAGGACGAATGCATGAGGAACGTAACATAAAAAAGCATGGAACTAAGGAGTGCTTTGCACAAAAGCTCGGACGACTTAGCTTTTCTATTTCCATCAATCCGTCGAGGCGCATTCTCCCCGATCCTTCCCCTTGTATGTTCTCGCCCTTACGCTGGGAACCTGCCGGCGCAAACACACTTGCTGAGTGCGGAACATCAGCAGTTCATTGGCGTGTTGCCTCCGCAGAAGAACTTGTCGGGCTAGTTGCAGCGCGCCTTCATCGCTGAGCGGACTCAAACGGATCAGGGCGCAACTTAGCCACGATTCGACCCTGTCGCATGTGTTCTCCATACAAGGTACGAATTTTCAGGAATATAACTCAAAAGTTTGAAACGGCTGCTTTTTTGCCCCATCGGCGGTGGAGCTCGATGGCACCGTCCTCGACGGCGGCGCAGCACTCCGGAGAGGTGCGCTTGCCGGAGCAGGCACCAGAGCTGTTCTTGCCGGGCTTAGTCTTTGGCTGGTCTGTCTTTGTTTCCTCGCACTTGCCGGTGGAGCTCGATGGGACGTCCTCGACGGCAGCGCAGCACTCCGAAGAGGTGCGGTTGCCGGAGTGGGCCCCAGAGCACTTGCCGGCGGTTGGACTTCGTCTTCTTCCCCCCGGGAGCTTCAGCGGCAAGTGTATTCTTGTCGGCCGCAGCTGCCGCATCCCGGTAGATCTTGTCGGCGCAGACAAGCGCATCCTTCTTGTCGCCGTGGACAGTGATGACGCTTATCGGCCCCGGCATCTTGAGTACGTTGTAAGCATAATGGGAAGCTGCCATGAACTTGGCGAGGGCAGGACGGCCGAGTATTCCATTGTATGGCAACGGAATATCGCCAACGCCGAAAGTGATGCGCCAGATCCTGAAATTGAGCTCCCGCCAAAGGTCACCGCAGAGTGATCTTTCCTTGGGCTTGCTCCGTCCGGGTTGATTCCTTGAAAGAACCGGTCTCTTCGAGCTCGCCATCTGGAATTTGGAGTTTCTTGATCACAGCAGAGAGATCAAGTTCAGCCCGCCCGCCGTCAACCAACATTTTGGTGACTTTGAGGTTGCGGATGGTGGGCGAGACCAGCATCGGCACGCACCCGACCGCGGTGGTGCGGTCGGTGATCCTCAAGATCAAAAATGATGGGCGTCTGGACCATTTGAGGAGCTCATGCGACTCCACGGGCGGCTCACTGCATTCACCTCACGCACCCACCGCTTTAGCCGGCGGTGGGAGGTGTCTTGAGGCGCCACCGCCGACGCACAGACCTCCGTGGCCTTCTCGAACTCCTGCTCGCTGTCATCCTCATCCTCCATGTCTTCGCTGTCGTCTTCTTCATCCTTGTCGCGGCCCGGGAGGTCGATCACCTTGCCGCTGCTTGGCCTTGCTGCAAGGCCCCTCCCCGCCATTGAACGGCCGCTTGCTCGGTTCTCCTCCGCCACCTTGGGCTTTCTCCTTGTCGCGCCTCTCGTATTCAGCTTTTTGCTGCTCGATGAGATACTCGACGCGCTTGCAGTTGTCGGCCCTTGGTGCGGTGGATTTTGCAGTATTGCTTGTCGGAGCCGTCCTGCTTGTCGGCTGCCGCTACAGGGGCAGGCTCCTTGCCGGAGCCGCACGCCGGTGTTTGCTTGGCGGGAGCCTCCTTGCCAGACTTCTCGACGGCAAGCACCTCTTTCTTGTTCTTCTTTTGGTTGTTCCGCCGCCGGCTCTTCTTTGCCGGGGCGGTGTCGTCGCTGTCGCTTTCTCCTGCGCCAGCATCCTCCCCGGGGAGTCTCCTCCTCTTCAGCAGCGCGCACTTATCACCAGAGCATAGAGCTCACGACATCTCGAATCTTGGTCATCGCCATCTCTTCACGCATGCGGCGGTTACGCACGCTCGGTGGAACGCGCCGATAACCGCGCGGTGGACATCGAGGATGTTGTGCTGCACACGGCTGAAGCGTTGGATATACTTGCGCAGGGATTCTCCTTCCTTCGGGCCAAAATGTGGAGATCGCTCTCGGCCGTGGGGTTTGTGGCCGCCGGTGAAGGCGCCAACAAACTGATGGCAAAGGTCTGCCCAAGAAGAAATGGAGCCTTCCGGCAAGTGCATAAGCCAAGAACGAACGCTCGCTTAAGCACGAGCGCGAAGTAGTTCGCCGAATCTTCTCGTCGCGCCCCCCGGCAGCCTGCACCGCGATGGTGTAGACACTGAGGAATTCCGAGGGGTGCGTCTTGCCATCGTACTTCTCCGGTACGTCAGGCTTGAAATTCTTCATGCTGGGCCACTGGACGTGCCGCAGCTCGCGGGTGAACGCAGGGCAGCCTGCCGCGTACGGCAAGTCGCCTGGTTCACCGGGCGCGCACGCGTCGACAGCGTTCCCAGCTCTCTGGTCTGATTGCCGCCGAGCTCCTCGGCGGCGCTCGATTGTGGTCCGAGCGTCTTCTTGTCGCCGGTCGTCGAGGACCTAGCGTTGATCCCGACGAGCCCGCGGATCCGACGATGCCGTGGAGCCGTCGCCGGCGTTGTTCCAGCGGGGTGGCGTCTTTCGCTTCTGCGGCGGGGGGTGTACGGTGGTTGCACCCCCGGCGGTCTTGTCGCCGTCGGCCCTCGTCTTCTCAGCTTGTCGCGGCCGCGAAGTCGCCGGCTGCTGTGAAGAGTCATTGTTGGCGAAGGCGATCAGGCTCTGGATGGTAGCCCTCCGCCTTGACCTTGTCCGCGCCGAGGGAAGTCGAGAGCGATTGCGCCGCGAAGCGCTTCGCCGGAGTGGAGGGGAACGGGCGAGCGGCGCGAGGAGCGGGATATGCTCGGACTCCTAACAGCGTTAGAAGGAGCAGGGTCCTGCCCCGGCGCCTTCGCTTTGCTTGTGTCCGGACGGTGGTCCAGCATCCCGCGAGCCTCCGGTGTGTCCTTGCCCAAGAAGCGGATACCACCTCCCGTGGTACGGCGCTGCTGGGTTGTCATAGGCTTTGAGACGCGACGCGCCCACGGAGACGAGGCGCTGCCATCCGCCTTGTCCTTGATTCGTGGCGCCGCGAGTGTCCTCGCCGGCGACCACCCTTCCGACGGCGTTTTCTCCGCCCACCGCTGGCTCGGTAGTGGCGGATGAGACGCAGCTGGTCGCAACCCCGGCCTTCTTCTTCGGGCCATGGCGAGTTGTTGACGAAGCTGCTAATGAAACTGGAGAGGTTGATGAAGAACGCGCCCGCGCGAACGCCGGATCAGGTCCGCACAACCTCGACGCCCCCTACCTGGCGCGCCAAAGATGTCGGGGGCGACTGCCTGCCACGAACACCTATGGGGCCGGAGCCACTTGTCTGTGCGGTACAAGGGCGGAGGGAGCACAGAGAGCAGATCGTGGCGAGCACGCGGGCGGTTTTTACCCAGGTTCGGGCCGCGGTGGACGCGTAAAACCCTACTCCTGCCTTGGTTTGTATTGAGCTCGGGAGCTTGAAGAGCTACAGTAGCAGCTACACCGAGCGAGAGTGGCAAAGGCTTTGAACCGAACTTCCCGAACCCTCCCCACGTTGTGCATGGGCCTCCTTTTATAGTGCAAGGGGTCACCGACAGGTGTCAACGTAGGAGAAAGGGGTAAAAATGTAAAAGAGGTGGTAGTTGGAATAGTGCGGGAACAGTGAAGCTACAGTGCGTGAACAGTGGTCGCTACCTACTTTGACAGTGGGGGACAAGGGCATTTAATGCCCGTCGCCGTCGACCCCAAAAGCTCCCGCCCTTGTGTCTCCGTCTGCCACGGCGATGGATTCACCACCGTGAAGTGCCACCGTGTCCCCCAGGCTGCACAGCCATCCGCCACGCGTCCCTGGAAAGGCCCCAGGGCGACGCGTGGGCTGATGAGCTGGAGCGCGGGCACACAGCGCAACTCTCCCGGCAAGCACCTTGCCGGGGTCTTGATCTTGCCGGGCCCGGGAGCTTGCCGGGATCTGTAACTTGTCGCTCCCCGGGCCCTTGCCGGGACGCATATAGTGCCGAGGCGTGTCTTCTATGATGTAATCTTCTAGTCTTCCTGGCGAGCTCCTCTTGCCAGGGCCTTGCGTGAGTGAGGTAACCTTGAGCCTGGAACGGCCTTCCCGGCAAGCTCCGCTTGCCGGGGTCTCGATCTTCTTTCTTGTATACTTTGTCTCTGAATGGCTTGACATGGAGCAGGAAGGTCCTCGGCGAGCACGTGGTAAACCCTGCCGCGGGAAGCTGCAACCGCCCGTGCACAAGTTGGGGTACTGACGTACCCCTTCCTTAGTACACCGACAAAGTATGACATGCTAAAGAGTTGATGTTGGACAAGGAAGACAACGTAATGGGTTATGTTTTCTCACATCTCAGTTAAAGTATATCGTCATGGATCATTCAAACATGTTCAGCTTGCCTTTCCCCCTCATGCTAGCCAAAATTCCTTGCACCAAGTAGAGATACTACTTGTGCTTCGAATTATCCTTAAACCCAGTTTTTGCCATGAGAGTCCACCATACTTACCCATGGATTGAGTAAGATCCTTCAAGTAAGTTGTCATCGGTGCAAGCAATAAAAATTGCTCTCTAAATATGTATGATCTATTAGTGTGAAGAAAATAAGCTTTATACGATCTTGTTATGGAAGCAATAAAAACGATGGACTGCATAATAAAGGTCCATATACAAGTGGCAATATAAAGTGACGTTCTTTTGCATTAAGATTTTGTGCCTCCAACCATAAAAGCACATGACAACCTCTGCTTCCCTCTGCGAAGGGCCTAACTTTTACTTTATGCAAGAGTCAAGGTGGTCTTCACCTTTCCCTTTTTCATTTTATCCTTTGGCAAGCACCTCGTGTTGGAAAGATCCTGATATATATATATATCCAATTGGATGTATGTTAGCATGAGCTATTATTGTTGACATCACCCAAAGGTGAATACATTGGGAGGCAACACTATAAGCCCCTATCTTTCTCAGTGTCCGATTAAAACTCCATAACCATTAGTATTGCGTGAGTGTTAGCAATTGCAGAAGACTATATGATAGTTGAGTATGTGGAGTTTGCTAAATCAAAGCTTTGACATAGACAAAACAACAACAACAACAACAACAACAACAACAACAAAGCCTTTAGTCCCAAGCTAGTTGGGGTAGGCTAGAGGTGAAACCCATAAGATCTCGCAACCAACTCATGGCTCTGGCACATGGATAGCAAGCTTCCATGCACCCCTGTCTATAGCTAGCTCTTCAGTGATACCCCAATCCTTCAGGTCTCTCTTAACGGACTCCTCCTATGTCAAATTGGGTCTATCCCGCCCTCTCTTGACATTATCCGCATGCTTTAGCCATCCGCTATGCACTGGAGCTTCTGGAGGCCTGTGCTGGATATGCCCAAACCATCTCAGACGATGTTGGACAAGCTTCTCTTCAATTGGTGCTACCCCAACTCTATCTCGTATATCATCATTCTGGACTCGATCCTTCCTCATGTGGCCACACATCCATCTCATCATACGCATCTCCGCCAGACCTAACTGTTGAACATGTCGCCTTTTAGTCGGCCAACACTCAGCGCCATAGAACATTGCGGGTCAAACCGCCGACCTGTACAACTTGCCTTTTAGCTTTTGTCGCACTCTCTTGTCACAGAGAATGCCAGAAGCTTGGCGCCACTTCATCCATCCGGCTTTGATCCGATGGTTCACATCTTCATCACTACCCCCATCCTCCTGCAACATTGACCCCAAATACCGAAAGGTGTCCTTCTGAGGTACCACCTGACAATCAAGGCTAACCTCCTCCTCCTCACACCTAGTAGTACTGAAACCGCACATCATGTACTCAGTTTTAGTCCTACTAAGCCTAAACCCTTTCGATTCCAAGGTTTGTCTCCATAACTCTAACTTCCTATTTACCCCTGCCCGACTATCGTCAACTAGCACCACAAAGATCCAAGAAAGAGCATACACCATGGATATCTCCTTGTATATCCCTTGTGACCTCATCCATCACCAATGCAAAAGATAAGGGCTCAAAGTGACCCGATGCAGTCCTATCTTAATCAGGAAGTCATCAATGTCGACATCACTTGTTCGAACACTTGTCACAACATTATCGTACATGTCCTTGATGAGGGTAATGTACTTTGCTGGGACTTTGTGTTTCTCCAAGGCCCACCACATGACATTCCACGGTATCTTATCATAGGCCTTCTCCAAGTCAATGAACACCATATGCAAGTCCTTCTTTTGCTCCCTATATCTCTCCATAAGCTATCGTACCAAGAAAATGGCTTCCATGGTCGACCTCCCAGGCATGAAACCAAACTGGTTTTTGGTCATGCTTGTCATTCTTATTAAGCGGTGCTCAGTGACTCTCTCCCATAGCTTCATTGTATGGCTCATCAGCTTAATTTCACGGTAATTAGTACAACTCTGAACATCCCCCTTGTTCTTGTAGATTGGTACTAATATACTCCATATCCATTCTTCTGGCATCTTGTTTGCCCGAAAAATGAGGTTGAAAAGCTTGGTTAGCCATACTATCGCTATGTCCCCGAGACCTTTCCACACCTCAATGGGGATACAATCCGGGCCCATCGCCTTGCCTTCCTTCATCCTTTTTAAAGCCTCCTTGACCTCAGACTCCTGGATTCGACGCACAAAACGCATGCTGGTCTCATCAAAAGAGTCGTCCAGTTCAATGTTAGAGCTTTCATTCTCCCCATTGAACAGCTTGTCGAAGTACTCCCGCCATCTATGCTTAATCTCCTCATCCTTCACCAAGAGTTGGCCTGATCCGTCCTTGATGCATTTCAATCACCAAGCTTTGACATAGACCCTTCCTAAAAATAAGATGAATTCTAATTGTTTGATGACTAACGATGAATTTTTGCTAGTTTTCAAGAAAGTTTATGGTCTATGCTTTAACATGAGAATAGCTTGTTACTTGTTCGTGAGAAGTTTTATGAGATGAACTACTGTTATGACATATAATCATGCTAGAAAAGGTGATTGAAATTATCATTGATCAAACTTGTGCACCTTCTAGCATTCACACTCCATAGATTCTTTCTTTTATAACTTACCTACTCGAGGACAAGCAAGAATTAAGCTTGGGGATGCTGATACGTCTCCAACGTATCTATAATTTATGAAGCATTCATGCTATTTTATTATCTGTTTTGAATGATTACAGGCTTTATTATACACTTTTATATTACTTTTGGGACTAACCTATTAACCGGAGGCCCAGCCCATATTGTTGTTCTATTACCTGTTTCAGTGTTTCGAAGAAAAGGAATATCAAACGGAGTCCAAACGGAATGAAACCTTCGGGAGCGTAATTTTTGGAACGAACATGATACGGGAGAATGGTAGTACAAGCCAGGGAAGCTTCGAGGAGGCCAGGAGATAGGAGGGCGTGCCCACCCCCCTGGGCGTGCCCCCCTGTCTCGTGGGCCCCTCGAGCCTCCCCCGACCGACTTCTTTCGCCTATATATTCCCATATACCCTAAAACCATAGAATACGAAGATAGATCGGGAGTTCCGCCACCGCAAGCCTATGTAGCCACCAAAAACCTCTCGGGAGCCCGATCTGACACCCTGCCAGAGGGGGAATCCATCACCGGTGGCCATCTTCGTCATCCCGGCACTCTCCATGACGAGGAGGGAGTAGTTCACCCTCGGGGCTGAGGGTATGTACCAGTAGCTATGTGTTTGATTTCTCTCTCTCTCTCTCTCTCGTGTTCCCTCTATGGCACGATCTTGATGTATTGCGAGCTTTGCTATTATAGTTGGATCTTATGATGTTTCTCCCCCTCTACTCTCTTGTGATGAATTGAGTTTTCCCTTTGAAGTTATCTTGTCGGATTGAGTCTTTAAGGATTTGAGAACACTTGATGTATGTCTTGCCGGGTTTATCTGTGGTGACAATGGGATATCACGTGATCCACTTGATGTATGTTTGGGTGATCAATTTGCGGGTTCCGCGCATGAACCTATGCACAGGGCTTGGCACACATTTTCGTTTTGACTCCCCGGTAGAAACTTTGGGGCAATCTTTGAAGTACTTTGTGTTGGTTGAATAGATGAATCTTAGATTGTGTGATGCATATCGTATAATCATGCCCATGGATACTCGAGGGGACAATGGAGTATCTAGTTGACATTAGGGTTTTGGTTGATTTGTGTCTTAAGGTGTTATTCTAGTATGAACTCTATCATAGATTGAACGGAAAGAATAGCTTCATGTTATTTTACTACGGACTCTTGAATAGATAGAACAGAAAGGATAACTTTGAGCTGGTTTCGTACCCTACCATAATCTCTTAGTTTTTTCTCCGCTATTAGTGGCTTTGGAGTGACTCTTTGTTGCATGTTGAGGGATAGTTATATTATCCAGTTATGTTATTATTGTTGAGAGAACTTGCACTAGTGAAAGTATGAACCCTATGCCTTGTTTCCTACCATTGCAATACCGTTTACGCTCACTTTTATCATTAGTTACCTTGCTGTTTTTATAATTTCAGATTACAAAAACCTTTATCTACTATCCATATTGCACTTGTACCATCATCTCTTCGCTGAACTAGTGCACCTATACAATTTGCCATTGTATTGGGTGTGTTGGGGGCACAAGAGACTCTTTGTTATTTGGTTGCTGGGTTGTTTGAAGGAGACCATCTTCATCCAATGCCTCCTACGGATTGATAAACCTTAGGTCATCCACTTGAGGGAAATTTTCTACTATCCTACAAACCTCTACACTTGCAGGCCCAACAACGTCTACAAGAAGAAGGTTGTGTAGTAGACATCAGGTGACTCTCAGTCAGCTATCAAGTTCTTGAAAGGATTGGTGTGCCGCTTCAAAGTCCCTGCCTGGATCATCATCGACCACGGCACACAATTCACGAGCCACACCTTCATGCAATATGTTCATGCCCTCAGAAGCAAGGTCTCTTTTGCCTCTGTTGCACATCCCATAAGCAATGGGAAAGCTGAGAGGGCGAATGCTGAAGTATTACGAGGACTCTAGACAAGATCCTTTGATAAGCTATATAAGTGTGGCATGCGATGGGTCGATGAGCTGCCGATGGTTCTTTGGTCCCTCAGAACGACACCAAATCGAGCTACCAGGCAGACTCCCTTCTCCCAAGTCTATGGGGTAGAGGCAGTTATCCCCACGGAACTCATTTACGGATCACCTCGAGTGCTTGCGTATGATGAAGTAGCGCAGGAACAGCGCCGACATGACAATGCCGTGCTTCTCAAGGAGAACCATCTCAGGGCTGCTACGCGTGATGCACGCTACGAGCAAGCCCTGCTTTGCTATCACAGCTGCATGGTTCACACCCGGTGTTTTAAGGAAGGCGACCTTGTCCTTAGGCGCGTTCAGTCTGGCAAGGGTGCAAACAAGTTGAGGCCAAAGTGGGAAGGCCCTTACCTGGTAGTACGAGTCACCAAACCTGGCGCAGTCCGTCTAGAGACCGGAGATGGCATTCGGTTGCAAAACTCATGGAGGATTGAGCATCTCCGCAAGTTCTAACCGTAAGGCGCGACTGTTGGGTCCTGCCCTGCAGCCACCCTTTTGTACATGCCTTGCCTCAGTTGCATGTAACCCCTTGTACAAAATCAAGCGTAGACCCTGAACAACACAGAAATACGTGAAGCGCTGGGGACCCCCGAGAAGTTGCATGCATGCGTAAGTATATCATGAGCGTTGCATATTCATGTAGATAAGATCGCATTTGGCATCATTTTCATCTACATAAACTGCAGGCTCCTGCCATGGACTCGGCCCCAAAGAGGAGATAAGAAGACGAGCCTACATTGTGATCCCCAACAAGCCAAACTGATAAGTTCCTTCTCTTATCCATACGTGTTCTATCAGTAGAGACTTGTGCATAGGAAAACCCCGCCGCCTTTTGAAACTTAGGTGCTCCCATCCCTTGACTCGAGCGTTGCTATGGTCAGGAAGGTCACAGTGGCCATTGGTGAAAAAGGACTGCCGGGGGGCTGGTCCCTCTTTACGATATGTGCCCGGTCGGCCTAACTCCGCGGCAACAAACTAAGGGTACCGGTAGGATATCCTGCCAGGGAAACTTGTTTACTTAAAAGTATAGAGGCATCCCACCTCTGCATGGACATATTACATGCACGAGTCACCGGCGAGGTTTATCTTTTTCATTAGAATGCTGATCAAATAAGTAAAGACCTTATAGGGCACAAACAAGGGTTAAAGAGATTACATAATTTGAACCAAAATTTGGCAAGTGCTTACAGATTTAAGATTGAAAAAAGATAAAATGCCTGTGACACCTTCGTTTTGTTCTCCCCTTCTTCGAAACTACAGGGGGAGACGAAGAAACTAGAGGGCAGGTGCGGATGGTGACACTTCTGGAAGCCTAGATGGAGACGATGGTGCTGCCGGCAAACATGAGTCTTCAGAACGGTCGCCCCCGTTCTTGACGTGTCGTGGGTTGCCGCCACATTCCATACCGCTGTCTCTCAAAGCTCCCAGCACACCAGCCAGGGCGGGTGCCGTGCGCTCCGGGTAACTCCACAAAGAGCATGGTCATCTCTGACTACCGAAGATAAGGGGCCACCACCTTTCACGAGGCATGCATGAGGACAAGAAGCTCTCCCATATGCCGGATGGGCAGTGCCTTGGGAAGTAGGGTCCACCAATGGCGAACCACTTCCGCAACCTCCCTCCAATGTTGTAGGAAGATGGGGAATATTCCACGATCGACTACCATGCACTGCACCTGTCACGGGCGTCAGCGTGGTATTGTTTGTGCTTCCCCTCACTCAAATTCTAGCCATGAGAGGCCCAACGACGAGCCCACCAGAGTCAATACCTCCAGTGCTACCACCGCGCCACCCGAGTTTCCTCCTACGACTCGCATGCAGATGAGAGAGGGATCCTGTCCCAGTGAAGGCGTGACCATACCCTCCTCTCACCCCCAAGCATCAGCACGAGCGTTCGACATCACCAACCCCAAGCTAGGGCCTGGGGCCTGGCCCGGGGCTCTCCCTTTCAGCATAACCAGAAGAAACAAGAGGATGAAGGAGGAGGGATATGAGGATGAAGGCCTCCGCTCCTCCCCTGCCCTTCATTTTATAGGCAGGTCGGGGAAGAGAGCCGATCCCTCGGTGGGTAATCACCTCCCACCTCTACCAATCCATGAAGACCGGGCCCCTGCCTTGATCCTGTTCCGCACCATGCGCCTCCGTTACCTACTCCACTCAATGCATGCAACATACATGGCTCAGGATAAGGGCGTGGTGGGAAGAGTGAATTGGTAGTTACTCACTCGTGCATTGAAGTCATTCACGGGCCATTAATGGAGTGGCCCCACTTGGTGTTACACGAAGCACGGGGGAACCAAAAACTGACTTGGGCTTAGGTTAATGACGAAACAAGGAAGATCTCAAAGGGCAAGCCACCGCTACGCTCCTGCCTGTGCACTGGTTAGGGCCTACCCCGAACACGCCCGGCAGCGCACTCGGGCAAGGCCCGGGGGCTCCTGTAGGTGCAACAAACCCTGGGTCTATTGCCCAGACTATGGACATGCCTAAGGATGAGATTGCGGCACTCGAGATTATACCAAGCACTAGAGATCAGTTCTTTGAAGAATCAAAGTGCAGATCAAGAAGACCAATTCAAGCCAGAGAGACAAGATGTCACTAAGGGAAAAACCTCCCTTGCCGGGCAGGCGAGCCCGGCGAGGACGAGGTTCGCCTAGAAGATAAGCCACCAAACCGCCCTGGCAGGCTTGCCGAGCACGGCAAGGGCGAGCTGCCCCGCCAAAGCTTCACCACTCCACGTCACAATGACGCAAGTCACCGATTAGTGTGGTGTCAAGCCCTTGAGCGACTAAGTGGCTGCTTCTTGCCATACGGCAACCACTTCCTACTTAAAACATCTCCAAATAACACCCGTCCTGAGACATGTTAAGAAAGCAGGGGCGAAGCTGGCCAACCAGCCCGACAAGGCTTGTCTGGCACGCTGTGATGTGACACTAAGCGGTGCATTTAATGCGCTCTGTCCGCATGCAGAGGTAGGTATGATAGCACTATTTGCTATCTAGTCAGTACGTAAAGACTGATTTGCCGCTGTGGTGACCCCTTGATCTATGAAAGGAGGCCCATGGCAACCGTAGAGAGGATTCAGACCCTCACATTCTCAGAGCGCGTAGTCGCTCTTGTCCCGAGGCAACCTTGCTGGGCAAGAGCACTGCATTTTCCACCATAATCCACCATCAATCCACCAAAGCAGGAGTAGGGTTTTACACCTCAGGGCGGCCCGAACCTGGGTAAAATTTCCCATGTCATCTCTGTCGTGTTGGGATACGCTTCTTACTCTTTGTGTAACGTGCCCATCCCCCCGCCGAACCACAAAGGGGCTCATGGCCCCATAGGTGGCCTTTGTTTCCCATGACACACTATGAATCAGCCAACATATGTTCAAATCGATTAATGTCTGGTTAAACTTGCATTGTGATGAGCTGAGACATGATAATATGATGAAATAACAATGCACATGAGCATGATATCAACATAAGCATGGATGGGAAGCATAGCCATTTAACATATGAAGCATTAGCATCAATAATAATAAAGCACTTAGTCTACTAGATGCAGATGAACATGGCCTAGCGATGATCATGCATATCACAGGTGATGTGATCACCTTTACAGATAGGATCAAGGACCCATCATTTGGGACCCACATGGGGCCCATCACCATCATAGGTAGGTCCCTGGACCGTGCCAACATTCAGATGCATATGATACGTCTAGGATGTATCTATAATTTTTGATTATTCCATGCTATTATATTACCTATTTTGGATGTATTATATGCATTAATATGCTATTTTATATTATTTTGGGACTAACCTATTAACCTAGACCCCAATGTCGGTTTTTGTTTTTCCCTGTTTTTGAGTTCCACAGAAAAGGAATACCAAACGGAGTCCAAACGGAATAAAACCTTCACAATGATTTTTCTTGGACCAGAAGACACCCAGGAGACTTTGTGTGCCAGTTAGAAGAGACATGAGGCGGCCACAAGGGTGGATGGCGCTCCCAGGGGGTAGGGCGCGCCCCCTACCATGTCAGCCCCTCGGTGACCCCCTGACCTAGATCTTCCTCCTATGTATTCACATATATTCCCGAACCACCTGAAGCATCCACGAAAAAAGTTTTCCATTGTCACAACCTTCTTTTCCTGTCAAATCCCATCTTGGGGCCCTTTCCGGCATCCTGTCGGAGGGGGATTCAATCATGGAGGGCTTCTACATCAACTCTATTGCCCTTACGATGAATCATGAGTAGTTTACCTCAGACCTACAGGTCCATAGCTAGTAGCTAGATGGCTTCTTCTCTCTCTCTGATTGTCAATACCATGTGCTCCTTGATTTTCTTGAAGATCTATCCGATGTAATCTTGTTTTGTAGTGTGGTTGTCGAGATCAGATGAATTTTTGATTTATGATCATCTTATCTATGAATATTATTTGAACCTTCTCAGAATTCTTTTATGCATGATTTGGTATCTTTGTAATTCTCTTCGAATTATTTGTTTGGTTTGGCCAACTAGATTGGTTTTTCTTGCAATGGGAGAAGTGCATAGCTTTGGGTTCAATCTTGCGGTGTTCTTTTCCTGTGACAGTAGGCGCAACAAGGCACGTATTGTATTGTTGCCATCAAGGATAAAAAGATGGGGTTTACATCATATTGGTTGAGTTTATTCCTCTACATCATGTCATCTTACTTAATGTGTCACTTTGTTCTTCATGAACTTAATACTCTAGATGCAGGCAGGAGTCAGTCGATGTGTGGAGTAATAGTAGTAGATGCAGAATCATTTCGGTCTACTTGACACGAACATGATGCCTATATTTCATAATCATTGCCTTAGATATCATCATAACTTTGCGCTTTTCTATTAATTGCTCGACAGTAATTTTTTCACCCACCGTATTATTTGCTATCTTGAGAGAAGCCTCTAGTGAAACCTATGGCCCCCGGGTCTATTTTCCATCATATTAGTTTCCGATCTACTATTTTGCATCTTTTATTTTTAGATCTATAAACCAAAAAAATACCAAAAATATTTACTTTATCTTTTGTTCAGTTTCATCCATCTCTATTAGATCTCACTTTTGCAAGTGACCGTGAAGGGATTGACAACCCCTTTATTGTGTTGTGTGCAAGTTGTTTGATTGTTTGTGCAGGTATTGGTGATTTGTGCGTTGTCTCCTACTGGATTGATACCTTGGTTCTCTAGCTGAGGGAAATACTTATCTCTACTTTGCTGCATCACCCTTTCCTCTTCAAGGGAAAAACCAACGCAAGCTCAAGAAGTAGCAGGAAGAATTTCTGGCACCATTGCTGGGGAGAACTATGCCAAGTCAAGATGTACCAAGTGCCCATCATAAACTCTCATCTCTTGCATTACATTATTCGCCATTTGCCTCTCATTTTCCTCTCCCCTACTTCTAAAATAGTTTTCTAAAAGATTTGGTTTTTGTTCGCCCCTCTTCCATTCGTCTTGTTCGTTTGCCTTTTGTTTTCTCGTGCATTAGATCGCTTGTATTACTTTCATGGCTAGTCCACCCATCATTCTTAGCAATCCTGATAATGAAGTCCTCAATTTTAAACAAATGGAGGGAGAAAATTTAAAGGATTCTTGGTATAGAATTTGCAATGCTTAGAATAGATATACTCAAAAGCAATCTACTGCCGTTCTTGTTCACAATTTTTATGTGGGCATAACTCCTTGTAATAGATATGTTATAGATACCATTATTGGGGAGAGTTTCTTGGGGAGGCATACTTTTGATTCTTACAATGCTATGATAGATTTGTTAGGACCACCACCTCTTTTGATCAATTGAGCTGTATTAACCTTGGAACATGTGATGCAAAGGCTTGATTTTACTGAGAATAAAATTGCTAGTATAGAATTGATTGAAAATTTGGATAAAAAGATTCATAATCATATTACTCAATATGGATCTAAGGTCGGAGTTACTTTAAAGAATCTTAGACAAAAGGAACCCATAGTTAATGAAAAGATAGATCAAGATTCCACAAGAATTGGCAAACTAGAAGATATTATTACCAACTTGGGTTCCGCTTTTTCCACCGTTAAAAATATTCAAAATTTCCTTCTACTAAGATTGCCAAATTTACTTATGTTCCTAAGAATAAGGGTGAATCTGCTAGTAAACAAAATGAAGATCTCAAAACAATAAGTGTTCGCCCCAAAATTTTTCGTTATTATTAAAGAACCAATTGCCGTGAGTGAATTTCTTGAATTCTCACCTAGGAATTTGATCATTAATAAAACCAAAGAATCTCCTAAGGATTATAAGTGTGCAATTGAAGAATTGCATACCAAAGATGACAATACCTAGATCTATTTGTGTTTTTATGCCTAGCTAAGGACATTAAACAATAGCGCTTGTTGGGAGGCACCAAATTTTATTTTTGTTGTTGCTTTTTGTTCCTGTTTTGCTTTGAATAATTCATCTAGCCTCTGGTTAGATGTGGTTTTGTAATTTAATTAGTGTTTGTGCTAAGTAAGACCTTTGGGATGGCTTACGGTGATAGCTGTTTTGATCTTGGTGAAAAACAGAATCTTTTGTGCATAGGAGAATAATTTACATTTTTTACAGAAGCATGCTCTTGATCTGATTATTTTTGAAAAAGATTGGTACAAAGTTTTACCAGGTTGTCCTAAGTTGTCAGAATTTTTGGAGTTACATAAGTATTCGAGAGTTACAGATTACTACATACTGCTCCGTTTTTGACAGATTCTGTTTCTATGTGTTGTTTGCTTATTTTGATGAATCTATGAGTAGTATCGGAGGGTATGAACCATGGAAAAGTTGGAATATAGTAGATATTACACCAATATAAAAAATAATGAGTTCACAATAGTACTAAAAGTGGTAATTTATTTTTTATACTAACGGAGCTTATGAGATTTTCTGTTGAGTTTTGTGTTGTGAAGTTTCAAGTTTTGGGTAAGGATTTGATGGACTATGGAATAAGGAGTGGCAAGAGCCTAAGATTGGGGATAACCAAGGCACCCCAAGGTAATATTCAAGGACAACCAAGATCCTAAGCTCGGGGATGCCCCGAAAGGCATCCCCTCTTTCGTCTTCATCGATATGATATGAGGCTATATCTTTATTCACCGCATGATATGTGTTTTGCTTGGAGCGTCTTATATGATATGAGTCTTTGCTTTTTAGTTTGCCACAATCATCCTTGTTGTACACACCTTTTTAGAAGGACACGCATGAATTGTGATTTATTAGAATACTCTATGTGCTTCACTTATATCTTTTGAGCTAGGCAATTTTGCTCGAGTCCTTCACTTATATCTTTTTAGAGCACAACGGTGGCTTTATTTTATAGAAATTATTGAACTCTCATTCTTCACTTATATTATTTTGAGAGTCTCTAAACAGCATGGTAATTTTATTTGGTTTTAAAATTAGTGCTAATATGATAGAAATCCAAGAGGGGTATAATAAAAACTTTCATATAAAGTGCATTGAATACTATGAGAAGTTTGATTCCTTATGATTGTTTTGAGATATAAAGATGGTGATATTAGAGTCAAGCCAGTGAGTAATTGTGGTTTGTATAAATACTTGTGTTAAAGTTTGTGATTCTAGTTGCATGCACGTACGGTGAACCGTTATGTGATGAAGTCGGAGCAAGACTTATTTATTGATTGTCTTCCTTATGAGTGGCGGTAGGAGACGAGTGCTGGTCTTTTCCTACCTATCTACCCCGTAGGAGCATGTGCGTCGTACTTCATTTTGATAACTAATAGATTTTTGCAATAAGTATGTGAGTCCATGGATTATATGCACTCTCACCCTTCCACCATTGCTAGCCTCTCTAGTACCGCGCAACTTTTGCCGGTACCATACACCCACCATATACCTTCCTCAAAACAGCCACCATACCAACCTATTATGGCATTTACCTAGCCATTCTGAGATATATTTCCATGCAACTTTCCACCATTCCATTTATTATGACACGCTTCATCATTGTCATATCACTTTGCACGATCATGTAGTTGGCATCGTATTTGTGGTAATGCCACCATTCATAATTCTTGCATACATGTCACTCTTGATTCATTGCACATCCCGGTATACCGTCGGAGGCATTCATATAGAGTCATATTTTTTCTAAGTATCGAGTTGTAATTCTTGAGTTGTAAGTAAATAAAAGTGTGATGATCTTCATTATTAGAGCATTGTCCCATGTGAGGAAAGGATGATGGAGACTATGATTCCCCGACAGTCAGAATGAGACTCCGAATGAAAAAAGAGGCCAAAAAAAAGAGAGAAGACCCAAAATAAAAAAATGAGAGAAAAGAGAGAAGGGGAAATGTTACTATCCTCTTACCACACTTGTGCTTCAAAGGAGCACCATGATCTTCATGATAGAGAGTCTCCTATGTTGTCACTTTCATATACTAGTGTGAATTTTTCATTATAGAACTTGGCGTGTATATTCCAATGATGGGCTTCCTCAAATTTCCCAAGGTCTTCGTGAGCATGCTAGTTGGATGCACACCCACTTGTTTATTTTTGAGCTCTAGTGCATCCGTTGGATGGTAATCCCTACTAACTCACGTTGATATCTATTGATGGGCATCTCCACAGCCCATTGATACGCCTAGATGTGAGACTATCTCCTTCTTTCGATCTCCTCCACAACCACCATATTCTATTCGCCTATAGTACTATGTCCATAGCTCATGCTCATGTATTGCGTGAATATTGAAAAAGTTTGAGAACATCAAAAGTATGAAACAATTGCTTGGCTTGTCATCGGGGTTGTGCATGATTTGAATATTTTGTGTGATGAAGATGGAGGATAGCCAGACTATATGATTTTGTAGGGATAAGCTTTCTTTGGCCATGTTATTTTTAGAAGACATAATTGCCCTGTTATTATGCTTGAAGTATTATTGTTTTTATGTCAATATTAAAATTTTGTTTTGAATCTTATGGACCTGAACATCATGCCACAATGAATAAAAAACACATGGATAAATATGTTAGGTAGCATTCCACATCAAAAATTCTGTCTTTATCGTTTACCTACTCGAGGACGAGCATGAATTAAGTTTGTGGATGCTTGATACGTCTCCAACACATCTATAATTTTTTATTCTTCCATGCTATTATATTATATATTTTGGATGTTTTATATGCATTAATATGCTATTTTATATTATGTTTGGGACTAACCTATTAACGTAGGGCCTAGTGCCAGTTGATCTTTTCATTGTTTTTGAGTTTCGCAGAAAAGGAATACCAAAAGGAGTCCAAACGGAATAAAACCTCGACGATGATTTTCTTGGACCCGAAGACACCCAGGAGACTTGGAGTGCAAGTCAGAAGAGCCACGAGGCGACCACAAAGGTGGAGGGCACCCAGGGGGTAGGGCGCGCCCCTTTCCTTGTGGGCCCCTCGGTGACCCCCTGACTTAGATCTTCCTCCTATATATTGACATATATTACCAAACCACCAGAAGCATCCACGAAAACACTTTTCCACCGCTGCAACCTTCTGTTCCTATGAGATCCCATCTAGGGGCCTTTTCCGGCATCCTACCGGAGGGGGACTCGATCATGGAGGGCTTCTACATCAACTCTATTGCCCTTCTGATGAATCGTGAGTAGTTTACCTCAGACCTACGGGTCCATAGCTAGTAGCTAGATGGCATCTTCTCTCTCTCTTTGATTCTCAATACCATGTTCTCTTCAATGTTCTTGGAGATCTATCCGATGTAATCTTCTTTTGCGGTCTATTTGTCGAGATCCAGTGAATTGTGGATTTACGATCAACTTATCTATGGAGATTATTCGAATCTTCTCTGAATTCTTTTATGCATGATTTGGTATCTTTGTAATTCTCTTCCAACTATCGGTTTGGTTTAGCCAACTAGATTGGTTTTTCTTGCAATGGGGAGAATTGCTTAGCTTTGTGTTCAATCTTGCGGTGTCCTTTCCTAGTGACAGTAGGGGCAGCAAGGCATGTATTGTATTGTTGCCATCGAGGATAAAAAGATGGGGTTTACATCATATTGGTTGAGTTTATTCCTCTACATCATGTCATCTTACTTAATGTGTTACTCTGTTGTTCATGAACTTAATACTTTAGATGTAGGCATGAGTCGGTCGATGTGTGGAGTAATAGTAGTAGATGCGGAATCATTTCAGTCTACTTGACATGAACATGATGCCTATATTTCATAATCACTGCCTTAGATATTGTCATAACTTTCCGCTTTTCTATCAATATCTCGATAGTAATTTTTTCACCCACCATATTATTTGCTATCTTGAGAGAAGCCTCTAGTGAAACCAATGGCCCCCGGGTCTATTTTCCATCATATTAGTTTCCGATCTACTATTTTGCAATCTTTTATTTTCAGATCTATAAACCAAAAAAATGTAAAAAATATTTAGTTTATCTTTTATTTAGTTTCATCGATCTCTATTAGATCTTACTTTTGCAAGTGACCGTGAAGGGATTGACAACCCCTTTATCGCATTGGGTGATTTGTGCATTGGTTGTTTGATTGCTCGTGCAAGTATTGGTGATTTGTGCGTTGTCTCCTACTTGATTGATACCTTGGTTCTATAATTGAGGGAAATACTTATCTCTACTTTTCTGCATCACCCTTTCCTCTTCAAGGGAAAAACCAACACAAGCTCAAGAAGTAGCAGCATACATCAGGAAGTTCACTCGGGCAGCTCTGCGGCACTCAGATGATCACACGTCACTTGGCCGATGGACCACCACTCGGACATAGAGGACAAGGGGACATCGTGGGAGCTACAACGGTCGAGGAATCCTAAGTCATCCACTAATTAGAATTATAGATACCATTACCTGTAACTGTCGTAGTAGAGGCTCATTACACTAGTAACTGACTCATTTAGTGTCATTTATTGACTTGGCGGCATGGGAGACATGGGGCTGCAGCGCACTCTATATAAGCCACACCCCTCTCGATAGCCAAGTGGGAGCAATCTCTGTAACCATACAAATCAAATGAAAGCAAGCCTCAGGGCACGAGACGTAGGGATTTTACCTCCACCGAGAGGGGGCTGAACTCGCTAAACACCGAGTGTTACACATGCGCCGTAACTAGGCTCTGCCCCTTATTCGTACCCCTAGTACTCATTGTCAGGATCGTAACCCCGACAGTTGGTGCCCACCGTGGGGCTAGGTGTCTAGCAAAGTTTCACGGTGTAGGTGGTTTTCTTCATTGTCATGTCAGTCGGTGGCAAAATCGATTTCGGGGCAATCTCCATCATCGCTGACAACTCAGCGTGGCTTCGCGAAGCCCCGCTGGATGTGGAGGCTTTGCCCATACGTGGTGTGACGCATTTCCGTGCATCGATCTACGGAATCCTTCTCCAACAGCCCTCGGCTCCATACCGAGTGGTCACTCACCCCACCATCGCGCGTCACCGCAAGCGTTCCGGACACTCATGGCTGTAGCGCTGGATCAAGCACGCTATGTCCACTTAGTGTGCAGTTGAACATGTGGCGGCCCTCAAGTTTGACGAGACCGCCATTGACCTCTCCAGTGGGTCGTTCAGCGATTCCTCTGGGAAGTCCGAACGCGAAAACATCATGTCGACCGCCGAAATTCTCATGGCAGACAACTCTGAGCGCCATGCACCCGTCGGGTTCATAGACGCCCAGAGTGGCCGTGTAGGAGCATCACACGGCAACACCGACAGCGATGTCATGGGCCATGATCCATACGTGCCCCAAGCTCTCACCTGGGAGCAGCGAGACGAGCTCCGTCGTAGGAATGACCAACTCCTCAACACCCCCATCACAGGGACGACACCCGAGGCATTCGCCATGGAGTCGACTAGTCTGGCCACCTTGGCCGAGCGCGATCGCCTTGAACAGCTTCAGAGGGAGCTGGATGAACGCAAACGCCGTCAGCGCAGTTCTAGTCAGCACAAGCGCCGCCTCTACTCGAGTGACCAGCCTCATAAGTATCAAGTCCTCAGTACTCCACTACAAAATCTAGAAGCCGCCACTCGGATTGTAGATTCCATCCAACCCTCTAGTTCTTCGGCCGGAGAAGGGATTTGGCAGATCCAGGCACTCCTCAAGACAGCACTCTCGCAGAATGCGGTGGTGTCCCAATACAGACACCGGATCCATAGCGCCTCCATGCGTGTGGAGACTGTTTAGTCGGCTCATATCCCACTCGGCTCGGGCAGGCCAAGCCACTTACTCCTGTAGAGATTGTCATGAAGATCGGAGGCTTGATTGAGTTGCGTCGCCCTGGCATAAGACGACTATGATCATACCCTAATGCCTCCACCATGAGATGTCACGTATGGGCGCCAACCCTACAACGACAGACGGACACACGGCAGCGACCGCAGGACGAGTCGTTCTCATCCCACGAGAGACACTCAAAGACCCGTTGTTCAATGCAGTTTCTTTTCTCGCTTAGAACCTGGTCAATAGAGGCCGGCCCCTGCGAGAAGGCCAAAGTCACGATGTACCAGGTGGTTCTGTACCATCAAGTCCCGAGTGCTTCAGCTGTTACATACAAGCGACTGAGATCCCCACCAACTTCAGGTTGGCCACGGGGATTGTCGGTACAACAAACCCCAGCTGTGTTGCCCGGATTGTACACAGGCGCAAGAGCAAGCTTAGAACTTCCAAGACCAGACCAAGCCGAAGAGATAAGCCTTTGAAAAATCAAAGGGCAAATCAAGAAGACGAAGTCAAGCCAAAGGAGCAAGACACCGCTAAGGAAAAAGCTCTTTGCTGGGCAGGCGAGCCTGGCGAGCTCGAAGTTACCCCACGGACAAATGTCTAGAATGCCCCGGCAAGCTTGCTGGGGACAGCCTACCCCGACAAGGCTCCACCGCTCCACCTCACAACAACGCAAGTCATCAATCAGTGCGGTGTCAAGCCCCCAAGTGACTAAGTGGCTGTTATTTGACACATGGCATCCACTTCCGAAGGGAATCACCTAGAAATGACACCCGTCCTGAAACGTGTCAAGCAGAGAGACGAGAGGGTGGTTGAACGGCCCGGCAAGCCTTGCCGGGCATGCCACGATGTTACACTAAGCGGCGCGTTTAATGCGCTCTGCTCTGTCTACAGAGTTAGGTATGATAGCACTGTTTGCTATCTAATCAGTACACAATGACTTATTTACCATTGTGGTGACCCCTTTATCTATAAAAGGAGGGCCATGGCAACCTTAGAAAGGATTCGGACCCTTGTACACCCATACGCGCGTAGCAGCTCTTGCCCCTGGGCAACCCTGCTGAGCTAGAGCACTGCATCATCACATGGTTCTCTCATCAATCCACCAAAGAAGGAGTAGGGTTTTACGCCTTGTGGCAGTCCGAACCTGGGTAAAATTGCCCGTGTGATGGTTGCCATGCTGCCTCTTCACCTTCCGCTCTTTGTGCAATGTGCTCTTCCCCCTTGCTAAACCATAAGGGGCCAATGGTCCCATAGGTGGACGTGGTTTCCCATGACATCTTTGGTGCGCCAGATAGGGGGAAGAACTTGCGCGAACCCAAAAGTGTATGCAGCGCATCATCATCATCATCATTTTCTTCATTGACGGTTCCGCCATCCATGGCGCCCAAGAAAAAGCCCAGCGTCATGGCTCACCCGGCCACCTCGAAAGCCCCTTCGCATGCGGACACCGGCGTTGTTGGGGTGATGGTGGCGCACGGGAACACGGAAGCCACGTGGGACGTGGCCAGCGCAGGCGATGCATCCACCATTCCTCATGCGGCCGAAACGGGAGCAGGAGGCTTCGGGGGAGGACAGCACCAACAGCATCTCAGCGGCCACGCTCCACATGGTGCAGGCAGAGAGACCATTCCATCTCTACCTCTCCACCCCATCGATGGACGCATCCGCAGCAACGATGCTCGTTCTGGGGCGATCCGCAACCCTCCGGTTGCCCCCGCAGGCGCAGCCACAGGGCATGCGCCACCTCCGGGACGAGCTGACCAAGCCGATGCGCCCAACTAAGCTACCGACCCCCAAGCGCATCCACCTCGTCACCACGCCACCCTGGCAACTGTCTCATGGTGACGAGAGCATGGCGCTGCCACTACCAGCACCATCAGAAGCCCGGCGACGTCACAATCTGCATCATCGTCCATGCCGAGCACTACTTCAGAGGCAATGGCGCGAGCCCAACTCCTGTTGAGATTCCCAACGACGGTCGATCAAATGGACGAATGGAGAACTACCATTTATAGTTTGATTGGTTTCGCAAAGGCGGGAGGATCACAACGGGTAGGCCCATCACGCCCTCCACAGGCGGCAACAACGGCCCGAGCTGCTGGCCGTACCGAAGAATCCACCCCCATTGTGTAATCCCCTCCACGGCATCCAGCGCAGGCGCCGCAGCCAGAGCCACGTGACCAAGAGCCCGATGATGTACCGATGTCTTCATCCAACCCTTGAGCGCGTCGAGACCAGTGGCGAGACCTAGAAGACGGGCGGAGGGAAGACACGCACGTCACCATCAAGCACGCCGTGAAATCCGCCACGAGTCTAATAAGCGCAATGGCCCCAAGGTCGGCGAACCCACGCTCGGTGAGAGCGAGTGCCTGCCTTTCGAGGTTGGGTGCCCCACCTTCACAAGTGAGATGCAGCAAGGCCGTTGGCCATCTTCCCGCACATTCAAGCCAGAGATACCGGAGAAGTACAATGGGAGATTGAACCCGATAGAGTTTTTGAGCATCTACAGCATCACAATTTAGGCTGCTGGGGGAAGAGATGAGAAGGTATTCACCAATTACTTCCCTTTGGCACTCACGCCAAAAGTGAGGTCCTGGCTGATGCACTTGTCAGAGAACTCCATTTCAACTTGGGCTGGCCTGTGCCATGAGTTTGGTGGCGCCTTTACAGCCGGCCATCAAGAACCTGGGCAGCCCAGCAATTTGCAGCTCCTCCTGGAGAAGGGAGGAGAAAGTCTATGTAAGTACATGCAAAGGTTTAGCCGAGTGCACCAGAACATTCCAGACATCCACTCAGCAACAGTGATAGCTGCGTTCTAGTCCAACGTGCACAACTGCAGGATACGTTCTAAAAAAACGTGTGGTTCCCCAAGACTGTGAATGAGCTGTACACCCTAGTGGATAAGTGTGCCTACCTAGAAGAGGGGAGGTGGCTCCCCGGTCAAGAGGATGGTGTCGACGTTGACTCAGAGGACGATGACGATGCCACCAACCAAAATAAAAAGAGCAAGAAGTGTAAGGATAAAGCTGTGATGACCGTTGAAGGATCGAGCGCACCTGTACCAGCAAGAAGGCCAAGACCGAGACCCCCGGCAAGTAAACTGCCGCATGCACTAAATGCCGGGATGCTGCGTGTCATGCCCAATATGCGATACTATCCTAAAGAGACTTGAAAGTCCCACCAAGGATAGAACCGCATATTGAAACGCTTTTGCAAGGTGGATATAATTACATCAACATTACATAATAGATGGAGATACATACAAGAGGCATACAATGCCACACGAATAAAACATCATCATACATACAGGAGGCACCATCCGACTACGGATGCAACACAAACAGAAACTCAAACGACAACCACCCTGCTAGCCCAGGCTGCCGACCTGGAACCTATCCCCTGATCGAAGAAGAAGCAGAAGAGAACTCCAAAACAAGCAAGCATCGCTCTCACGTCATGATCATCGCATAACCTGTACCTTGAACTGTTGTTGTAGTAATCTGTGAGCCACGAGGACTCAGCAATCCCATTACCATGGATATCAAGACAAGCAAAGCTTAATGGGTAAGGAAAGGATAAGTGGTGAGGTTGCAGCAGCGTCTAAGCATGATATGGTGGCTAACATACACAAATGAGAGCGAGAAGGGAAGCAACGGAACGGTCGTGAAGCTAACAATGATCAAGAGGTAATCCTGAACTCCTACTTACGTCAAACATAACCCAAAACCGTGTTCACTTCCCGGACTCCGCCGAAAAGAGACCATCACGGCTCCACACGCGGTTGATGCATTTTAATTCAAACCTGGTGTCAAGTTATCTACAACCGGACATTAAAAAATTCCCATCTGCCACATAACCGCGGGCACAACTCTCGAAAGTTTAAACCCTGCAGGGGTGTCCAAATTAGCCCATCACAAGCTCTCACGGTCAACGAAGGATATTCCTTCTCCCAGAAAGACCCGGTCAGTCTCGGAATCCCGGTTTACAAGACATTTCGACAATGGTAAAACAAGCCAGCAAAGCCGCCTGATGCACCGACAATCCCGATAGGAGCTGCACATATCACGTTCTCAGGGCAACACCGGATGAGACTAGCTACAAGTAAAACCAGCCCTCAAGTTTCCCCGTGGTGGCCCCGCAGGCAGCTCGGTTTGGACCAGCACTTAGAGAAGCACTGGCCCGGGGGGGCTAAAATAAAGATGACCCTCGGGCTCCGGAAACCCAAGGGAAAAATGGCTAGGTGAGGCAAATGGTAAAACCAAGGGTGGGCCTTGCTGGAGGAGTTTTATTCAAAGCGAACTGTCAAGTGGGTCCCATAAATCACCCTACCGTGTTAGGGACGCAAAATCCGGGAACATAATACCGATATGACGGAAACTAGGGCGGCAAGAGTGGAACAAAACACCAGGCATAAGGCCGAGTCTTCCAACCTTTACCAAGTATATAGATGCATTAATTAAATAAGAGATATTGTGATATCCCAACATAATCCTGTCCACCATTGAGCAATCTTCAACTTCACCTGCAACTAACAACACTATAGGAGGGGCTGAGCAAAAGCGGTAACATAGCCAAGCAACGGTTTGCTAGGAAGGGTGAAAAGGGTAGAGGCTGACATGTCAAATTGGGAGGCTTGAAGAACAAGTGATAGGTAGCACAACATAGCGATAGAACGAAGCAACTAGCATAGCAATGATAGTAGTGAGATCCAAGGTGACGGTCATCTTGCCTGAAATCCCGCTAGAAAGAAGAACGAGTCCATGAAGAAGACGAACGAGAGTAGTCGAACGAATCCTCACAATCGCAACATTACCAGAACTAAGAAGCAACACCAGAAAGAAACAAACAACATGGTAAATGCACAAGCATGACCATGGCATGATGCACAAAGAAGTATGATGCATGTCCGGTTTAATGAGGCATGGCATGGCAAAGTGCAACAAATCACAATACAAGTTAAGTGGAGCTCAATATGCAACGAGTTGCATATTGACAAAACAGCACATTGACATATTTAGTTTAATCTCGTTTAAGCTATCAAACAATATTAAAAGTTGTTAAACATGGCAAGAGGTGAAGCATAAGTAAACTAACTATTTAGGCAAGTTTAAATGAGGCCGGAACAACAAACAACAATTCCGGAAATTCCCCATATGCATATTATGAATTTGGTACTGTTCTGCCCTAAACCATATTTTAAGGTTGTTAAACAGGAAAATAAAGTGGACCATGTTCAACTAGGCACTTTTCCACCCCATTTACATATAAAGTTTACTAAAATTGGAACTACGGTTATTTAGTTATGAAATAAATCATTTTAACATGGCATTTAAGCAAATTAATGCAAACAGCATGTTAAACATGTTAAACAGAGATGAAAGTGGGATATTATGAAAGTACATGTAATTCCAAGCATTTTACATATATAAAGTTTTTACATATGATGCACAGATCATGAGTTATTATATGCATGAAGTGCAAGGGGGTTTTCTGTAAAACAGTAAACTCCTGGATAAATAGCAAAATCGTTCCGTGGAAAAAAACATGGATAGGGCCGAATCTAGTCGGCCCAAAAGTGCACAGGAGAGGGGGCAGGGGCTGCTCACCCTGGGCCAAGGCCCGGTTGGTGCAGCTGGCCGGCTGAGGAGGCGCTGGGACAAGAGGCTGCTGGGCTGATGCGGGTGAAGGGCCACGCGGTGGCCCAGGGACGCTGGCGGCACGGTCAACACAAGGCATGAGGGAGCTGGCGCCTCGTCCTTTCCTCGCACGAAGCAGAGGCGCGGTGAGGCGGGACTTGAGCAGTTGGAGGCCTGAAATGGCAGCGCAGCAGCGGGATCCGGCCAGGAAGGGCCGTGGCTGGAGGAGGAGGAAGACTGGGCGTGGGCGAGCTCGTGCTCGAGCGCCTGCAGATGGCGCGGCGGCGGAGCTTGCTGTAGGGTCGGCCATGGTGGCGAGCAGCAATGGGGTTCGTGCGAGGAGGGAAGCAGAGAAGGCCGCAGTCTCCTGGAAGAAGATGGTGGCGGCTTGAGGAGTTTCCCATCGCAGATCGAGGGAGTCAGGCGGCGCTCCGGTTCTTGTGGAAAAGAGGCAAGGAGATGAGACGGGAGGGAGAAAGGAAGAAGAAAGGAGAGACGGAGAAGGAGAGGGCGGCCCTGCTGGGTTTGCCGGAGACGGTCGGCGGCTGGATCCGGTGGGCTCTCGCCAGCGGGAGGCACGGTCGGGAGCTCCTCTCCCAAACCAAAACGAGCATGGAGGTCGGCGAGCGCTGCTGTTCTTCGGGAAGAACGTGCGGAGGCACACGGCTAGGAGAGCTCCGGGCGCGAGGGGCTTGAGGCCGCGTGGTCCTATTGACACGGTTCCTTTTGGAGCTCGAGGGAGAGGGCGCCGCAAGGCGGCTGGCTGCGGTGTGGTTGGGTGGATGGATCGATGGGAGACGGTGGTTGGCTCGGGATGGATCCCAAGGTGGGAGGCGAGTGGGTGGATTCTGGCGGCGGGGACGAGACTGATGGGACAAGCCTCCTAAAGATTAGGGTTGGACTAGTTTATATATAGCCTGCGGATTAGATTAGGGACTAATCCGATCCGTCTGATCGAAATCGAGCGGTCGAGAATAAATAGGTTAGGTGGCCCAAATAAGAAACCGAAGATGTTTTATAGATGTTTGGGGATGAACTGAATCCAATGGTGATGACTGAGTAGGTCGGGTTCGGGGAAGTCTCGGACGTGCGCGAGGGGGTCAGTGCACTGTGCAGAAAGGGCCAAACGGTCGGACAACAAAAGAATGGTTGGTCTGAGAAATGTCAACGGCGGCGAGGGTGAAGCGGCAACTACAAACGGATGCAAGCTTTATGAAAACATGCCGATGCAATGCGCATGATGCTATGAGATGAAATGCATGACGTGAACAAATTGCAAAACAAAAGACCAAAACCCAACCATGAAGGAAATATCATATCGCAGAAAAGGCAAGAGTTGGAGTTACGAATATGGAAAGTTCTATCCGGGGCGTTACAACACTCCACCACTACGAGAGGATCTCGTCCCGAGATCTAGGATGGCACCAGAGGGAAAAGGAAGAGGAAGATAAGAGGTAAACTAAGTTGCTTCTTCGACAAACGAGTGAAACCATGAACCTTGAGAGGTTGAGCAAAATGAATGAAAGAAGACAACGAAGATGAACAAAGTTGAAAACACTCCGTTAGAAAAGAGGAACAAGGGATACGACAAGAACCAAGAGGTTTAGTGATAAGATAAATATTGAAACCACTCCAGTTAAAACTAGATAGAGAAGGAATAAGATTGATATAATTTGGGCAGCACTCAGACTGAAGGAAGAAAGAAAACTTGATAAGATGAAAAGCACTTGAAGAGATGACACAACACTCCGGTTAAATGGATAAGAATGAAAAGAACACGACCTCACAATTCGAGACGATGAGTGAAGAGAGCAACATCACCATGCCTCCGGAAGAACGAAAAGAAGATAGATCATTGGAATAAAAGAATGGAGAAGAAAATGCCAACTTCTGCCACAAATGATCTTAGAAAGCACCCTTCCAAGAAGGTTAGAACGGAGTTGTTGGAAAACAAACAACGAAAAGAACAAGCTTTTTGTGGGCTTATGGCAAACATCTCAAAATGATGAGGTGACAACCGGCCACTAACAGAAACAATTGATTGGTTGAGATCAATGAAGATAAGAGAAACTTCTTTCACCAAGATGAAAATTGGAGAACTTGGGTCATTAATAAGCACCACAATTAGCAACATTCCTTCGGGAAGGCTTATAGGTGAAATCTTTACCAAGATAACTCCAAGGAAGAAAATGATGGGTTTAAAATACCTCATTCTTGACGACATGTGAATCACGAAACGTGAATGGAAATTGCCAAGAATGATATAACACCGCCTCAAAAGCTAAGGTAGAAAGAATTGCACTTCGAAATGCAAGAAGAAAAATACTTGAACGCCTCAAAACAAAACATGTGTTGAGCACCATGTTTAATTTTCAGTATAGCTTGGCGGATCATCACCTCGAGAGAAGTCTTGAAGAAAAAATGAAGAATGAAAAGAATCCTTGATGAACCACCATGTAGAGCCTCCATGAAGAACTCCGGTAATAAAAGGATGATAACAAGAAAGAGAACTTGAAAACACAAGGTGAAGCCTTGCAATGGTTTAGATGGAGCTTCGCGACGATATAACCGAGAAAACTTGGAACTCTGAAAAAATAAAAGATGCAACAATACAACCAAGAATTACTTCATCATGAACAATCTCGGAAGGAAGAAAAGAATTGAATCACCTCGAGGAAATAAGAATAAGATTTATTGTATGCTTTTCCTTCATCAAATAAAATTCATGACAAGCAACGAATTGGGCATACTACTTATTCTCTTGTAAAGGATTAAGAGAGATATCACGTAAACTTGAGAAGGTCTAGATGGATCCACCGGTGGGATTTGGAAACAACGAATGAATTGATAAGATAACGAAGGAAGTGAAATCTCGAATGAACCACCATAAGAATTGAAAATGAAAGTAGCAAAGGCACAATTCACCGGGAAGAATTGGAAAACGAATGAAGATACTTGAGGGGATTTAGATACATGAGAAAGAAGGGATCATGAACTGATTAGAGGATATTTGAACGATCCAACGGTAAGATTTGGAGAATGATAGATACATGCTGAGGATGAAGAATTATGACATGATGGCCTTCGGAGGTAAGGAATAGAAACAACTCATGAAATGCTCCGGATAGTAAGGAAAGAATTGCCACAATCAAAAACAATTATGAGGATGGCATCAAGCTAGAACCATGAATCTTCACGAGAATGGACCAAGATTTAAGAGAAACTCTTCCTCCGTCTTCAAATGCAGAGAAAGACGAGGAGAAACACCACCATGACTTGTTGAGATACTCCAGGAGAATGAAAAACAAAGAGCTTGAGCCAACACTGAAAAATAATTTGAAAACGATCTTGGAAAACATCTGACCGATGAAATTCATTCTTACTTCAAATTTTGAAAAGAATTTGGGAATAGCTCCGAAATAACTAGGAGAGTCAGGTAAGATCCTGGGAAAAGACTTGTGGGGTAGGGCCCACTAAAAGATACACCATTGAACGATGATTGAAAGGGGGGATTGCACCGGTTGAATTAAATGGCTTGAATGAGATAACAACCTCAAAATAACTTGAACGGATAGAGAATGGAAACACAAGTCTTGTGAGATATCTTCAGCACTCTAGAACAAATGAAAAGGAAGAAGTGAATGATTAAGAGGTGCATCGGCATGAGAAAGGAATATGATGAATATCGAAAGCTTGAATTGGATCCAGCGGAGAAGAAACAACAATGAAGGATGATGAACTTCAAACTGTTGAGCATCGTCATGGGAAATCACCGAATAAGAACATTGAAAGAAAAGAATGAAGAGACTTCCCACAAATAAAAGGATACATGATTAAGAAATATGAGTCCTTGAAGAAAAAGGGTGGGAGGATGGGGAAAAACAAAGACAACTTGGGATGAACAAACAGACACCGTTGAGAAAACATAGAATTGATCTTTCGGATGGGGAGAATGATGGGCTCATCACGAAGAGAAGTGCACCGGTTGGAAAAGAATTAACATGACAACCTCAATGATCAAAATGATTAGTATTCACATAGCAATATGAGGACACCGTTTAGGAAAGGTATGGATTCAACATTTGACTTCGAAGCAACTCGAATACCACAAATAAAACAAGAAAAGGATTGGCTTGCAGAATAAGCCGGAACAAACATATGATAGATATTTCGTCCAAAGTTTTCGTGGTGGGGCACACACGGGCTCGATCGTACAGCACCATCATGTACAAGGCAGTGCACATGACATACGAAGTGTCCCCGAACCAGCATAGCCAAGGGCACTTTAAGACACAACGATACCACTGTAAAAACGACCGTGGATAGGCAGATGTAACACCCCAAAAATTTAACCAAGTTTTTGATATAAAATTTTTGCCAAGAGTTTAAAATTTTTGCCTGCAAGAATATTTATGTTTATTTCAAAACTTTTCTTTTAATATTAAGGAATTTTTCCCAAGTGGATCCTTCCATAACATATTGGACTTATTTTCCCTCTCATTTAAAAAAAACATTTCTTCATCAGTAGATTCATTTAATAAAATATTTCACCCTGAACTTTAATCATTAAAATGACTTTCTTTAAGTTTTGGAGCTCTTTTTGAACTGCAACCATTTGATATATTTATCTAAAAATCAAACCAAAATTTGGAGATGTCATATGATGTCTCTAAATCACTTTTGTGCAATAATATATTTAATTCATTGCATATGTTGAGTGCTACACCTGTTTTCCTTCTCTGGTCCAGTAGGCATTTTTGCACTACAACCCTTTTAAATATTGATTTCTGGCCTCCACCAAAATTATGGGATGTCATTAGGAAAATTCCAGGGATGTTCTTTGAGAATTTTGAGTGAAACAACCTCATCTTTATTCTGGTCCAACATGATGGTTTGTACAGCATCCACATTATTTCTTACTCCTTGGCCATATATTCTTTCTCCTACTTGTAGTCCTCCATGTTAAACTCCCAAGTCCAGGAGGATGCAACCATTGGCACAATTTTGGTTCATGAAATAATGCCATTCACATCCTGCCCAGAAGTGTAGTTTTGCAAAACTTGCACTAGCAAGTTTCTTCCTTTTGCAAACTAACTTCACCACCCTCTTATGCATCCAAAGAGACTTCAATCTGGAAGATTTGGCCACTCCAAGAAAAGCCTAGATGCCTTTGGCATTTTGTCAAACACCCTATGTGCATGGCCAGATTTGGCATGATTTCAAGTTTACATTGTGAACTTGGTCTCCTGACCAAACCACCTTGTCCTCTGAGCTTCACTCTATCAACAACCTAGATCTGTTGCTTGCCACCCTCACCTGTGACCTGTAGCATGCCAAGGCATTGTGTCGAACACCTTCGGTGCGTGCTCTGGGCGCGCCCAGAGCGCGCGTTTTGCAGGTGCGTGCGCTCGCGTCGTCGTGTCACGCCCCGGCCCTTGCTCGCCTATAGAGCCGCACCCCTCGACCTCATCCGCCCCCAGCAACGGGCCAAGCTCCCCTGGCATGCCTACAGCGCTGCCGACAGAGTTTTGGCGGCACACCGGCGACTGCAGCGCGCCTCTGCCGCGGTTGGCGCCGCCCAAGCCACCCCGGCTCGCCACCTGCCCCCTTGAACAGCCCGAGCTCATCCACAAGGGTGTCGCCTAGCTCTCGTCGCCGCCACGTTCCCCTGCAGCTACAGAACGTCGGTCCGCCGGCGTCCTTATCCACCGCCGTGGAACCGACCTCGTCGCGCTATAAAAAGGGACCCCGAGCCCCTCCGAGCGCGCATGCAACCTCAGTCCACCTCCCTAGTTTCCCCATAGCAGCCAATCGACCGAGGAGGTCGTCTTCTTCATCTCCGCAACTCTGCCGCCGCCATCGCCTCATTCACTCCGCGCCACCAGGCTTCCCCTCTCCGTTCTCTTCACCAAGAACTCCCCTTCCTCTCGAGTGCAACCCTCGATCAATTTTGGTAGGAGACCACCGCAGCCCAAAATCACTCACACCGAAGCCTCCTCCGCCAAGGCTCGCCGCCGGCAACTCCCTCCACCTCCGGCGACCCTGCGACCACCGGAAGGACCGCCTAGGAGTGGCAGATCCATTCCTGCACTCGGATACCCGCGAGGAGCCGCCTAATGCCGGCGACGATCGCCGAGCCCCCGCCTGCTCGCCAGAGGAAGGGAGGAAGGAGAATAGTCAAATCTGACCAGTGGGTCCCCCGGGCCCACTGTCAGTGACACCCCGCGTTGTCCACGTGGGATTAAGTGGAAGCATAAACTTCCCAGTATGTTTTCCCTGCACCGAAAGCGTAATCTGTCCGAAGCGTTTTCTTTAATATCTTTATTTTAAAAACAGATTTTGACCAAATGTTTGACTGGCTATATCTTTTAAAATATAACTCCAAATGAATTAATTCTTTTTCCTACCTCTCTCAAATAATGTCTAGTTTATTTTAAGATTTATTTGAAAAAATTTCAAAACAACTTTTGTGCTGTTTTTATTTTGTGTGTTAATTCATTTATATTGCTAAAATAGGATTTTTGAAGATAGGAGAAACTTTCAAAAGTTTTGAAGTACACCCTGCCTTACCACACATTGAAGGGAAGCATTCTAAACCCCGGCATAATATTTTTTGTGTGTTCGATGACACGTTTATAACATCACCTCACTTTGGAGAAGATTGTTATTTCATGTGATATGATCATATGCATGGGTGCATATTAGTGATTTCCATGCTGTTGGAAATGAACACACTTGTGATGATAATCATCCTCATGTGCCTTGCATGCATACCGGAAGGAATCCGGAAAAACCTCTGCCTTGGGTAGGCATGAGTTTGTCATCGGTCTCCCTCGGGACGGTTATGTCCGGTATGGCATGGTAAGGTATAATGAGCGGTGACTCTGTTGGTGGAGTTATATTTCGTTATTCTAATCATGCAGGAAATACTTAAACCTCCCGAGTCGATCGTAGATCGAGTCTTGTGCCAAGAACTCCCCATACTTGCTTCAGACTACCACTGCCTCTACAACAAGTAGAGTACGGTTCAGAATTTGTCAACCCTTTCTAATACACACCGCATGTAGGGGCCGGATGAGGGTACCACGGCCATGGATTAAAGCCACCATCCGGTCGGGGCATGGGTGTTTCGGTTGTAGCCGAGGGGTAGCTTCCCGCTTTCTGCCAAGATATAAATTTTGTGATCCCATGCTAATCGAGGTTGTAGCCTCCCCACTTAGAGTTTTGCTTAACGGGTGTCGTGGGTGATTCCGCACACCGTAAGTTAAGTCGTGTGCAAGTCGTGTATTTTCATTTAAAAGACCGTAAGCGGAATTAGTCCGGATGGACTAAAGGAATCCATTACTCGTGGGTAAAGAGTACACGCTCTGCAGAGATTAAACCTATTCGAATAGCCGTGTCCATGGTTAAGGACTACAGTCTGGGATGGGTCAAGTGTCGGTCTTAGTGTCGGTCTTCGGAGGTGAAACTGTTAAACCAGAACGGGAACTACCACTTGTGACTTGTGATAATTATGATTATTATTATTGTTGACTAACCCGTGATATTATTGTTATTATCGAGTATCTCTGGGATGGTTCTACCTCCGGGATATTCACTATGATTGTTTATTTTAAAGCCCTTTATGTGGTGTCGCACAGACGCCCGACTGTGGCATTCCTTTTAATGCCCTTTATGCGGTGTCGCTCAGACGCCCGACTGTGGCATTTCTTTTCAAGCCCTTTATGCGGTGTCACTCAGACGCCCGACTAAGTCATTTCTTTTAAAGCCATTTATGTGGTGTCGCTCAGACGCCCAACTGTGGCATTTCTTTTAAAGCCCTTTATGTGGTGTCGCTAAGACGCCCGACTGTGGCATTGCTTGTTATTTATTTCATAAATTTTAATACTACTATGTTATTGCATTTTTATAAATAACTTGCTTGCACGCATCAGAGTTTTATTTATCTTTTGTGACTGACGACATGAGCATAAAATATTTTTAGCACATCATTTTTATATTATACCTGTGTTCATAATGTTTGCGAGTACATTCAAAGTACTCACTGGCTTGTCCCTGGCTATTGTCTTGGCCAGATTTTCTTGCACGGAGAGGAGCAACGCGATGACAGCCCCAGAACCTAAGCAACAGAGATAGCAGCCTCGCGAAGATAGGAGTTAACCTGGTCAGCTGTTCCTGTGGGAATTGGAGTCCCATAGACACTGATGATCCACAAACCGCTTCCGCCATCAACCACTAGAAACCATTTGTTGTACTCATAGGCCAGAATGGTCTTGTATTGCATATTTTGTATTTTGCTTGGAATTTCTGTATCAAGTTGGAGCCTCATCAACTAACAGTAATCCTGGGGCTAATGAGCACGACGGTCTTTCTGGAAATTTATTACCCGGAAAACCGGTCGTGACAGCGGACCACTAGACGTTGAACCCCAATCTCATATCATGCATCTGTCGGAAAGATATTCTAGGAGCTACTTGAATTCCCACTATAAAACTCCCGAAACTTTTTGGTTATGCAATCTGGTGTTGGGGATACAGGGGAAGCAATATATCTCACACAAACTAACAATCCCTACATCCAGCTGTATCCATCCGTCAACACATAACCAAGAAAACTCTGGAAATCGTGTACCTCAACCTTCGAAAAGCATCCGTAATACGAGCTATGGCAACACTCCCGAACTCCCCAGTACTGGGTGGAGTCGAGGTTATCTCACCAACAATTGTATAAAAGAGATTTTCGATGTCGGCAAAACTCAGGTATTCCAGAACTGCAACGATAAAATTGTGACGACAACACCTCGGAGCTCAACTCCCCGGGTCACTGCCACAACCCCTAAATGTCAGGAGGAACCAAGAACAATGTTCTCGTCACAAGAATATCAGAACGACCCCAAGATAACCCCGTGATCCTAAAAAAATTGTGAAAAATTGAGGAGAGGAAAGACAAAACATCTACGTCGAGAGTCCTCACCAGAGCGACGAATGGGGCTGAGGAGTAAAAAGAATCCTACTCTCCGATATATATAATCCTAAGACTCAAAATAGTTTTCTTCTAGACTCAATAACGACCAACAATCAAGGGGCCTCCTATGGTCGGTCAAGGCTCTGATACCAACTTGTCACGCCCAATATGCGATACTATCCTAAAAAGACTTGAAGGTCCCACCAAGGATAGAACTGCATATTGAAACGCTTTTGCAAGGTGGATATCATTACATCAACATTAAATAATAGATGGGGATACATACAAGAGGCATACAATGCCACACGAATACAACATAATCATAAATAAGAGCACCATCCGACTACGAAGCAATGTAAATGAAACTCAATGACAACCACCACCTTTAGCGCAGTCTGCCGACCGAACCTATCCCCGATCAAGAAGAAGTCAAGAGAACTCCAAAACAAGCAAGCATCACTCTCGCGTCATGATCATCGCATAACTTGTACCTGCAACTGTTGTTGTAGTAATCTGTGAGCCACGAGGACTCAGCAATCCCATTACCATGGGTATCAAGACTAGCAAAGCTTAATGGGTAAGGAAAGGATAAGTGGTGAGGTTGCAGCAGCGTCTAAGCATGATATGGTGGCTAACACACGCAAATGAGAGCGAGAAGAGAAGCAACGGAATGGTCGTGAAGCTAACAATGATCAAGAGGTGATCCTGAACTCCTACTTACGTCAAACATAACCCAAAACCGTGTTCACTTCCCGGACTCCGCCGAAAAGAGACCATCATGGCTACACACGCGGTTGATGCGTTTTAATTCGAATCTGGTGTCAAGTTATCTACAACCGGACATTAACAAATTACCGTCTGCCACATAACCGCGGGCACGGCTCTCGAAAGTTTAAACCCTGCAGGGGTGTCCCAACTTAGCCCATCACAAGCTCTAACGGTCAACGAAGGATAGTCCTTCTCCCAAGAAGACCCGATCAGTCTCGGAATCCCGGTTTACAAGACATTTCGACAATGGTAAAACAAGACCAGCAAAGCCGCCCGATGCGCCGCAATCCCGAAAGGAGCTGCACATATCTCGTTCTCAGGGCAACACCGGATGAGACTAGCTACGAGTAAAACTAGCCCTCAAGTTTCCCCGAGGTGGCCCCGCAGGCAGCTCGGTTCGGACCAGCACTCAGAGAAGCACTGGACCGGGGGGGCTAAAATAAAGATGACGCTCGGGCTCCAGAAACCCAAGGGAAAAAGGGCTAGGTGAGGCTAATGGTAAAACCAAGTTTGGGCCTTGCTGGAGGAGTTTTATTCAAAGTGAACTGTCAAGGGGGTCCCATAAATCACCCAACCGTGTTAGGGACGCAAAATCCAGGAACATAATACCGATATGACAGAAACTAGGGCGGCAAGAGTGGAACAAAACACCAGGCATAAGGCCGAGTCTTCCAACCTTTATCAAGTATATAGATGTATTAAATAAATAAGAGATATTGTGATATCCCAACATAATCCTGTCCACCATTGAGCAATCTTCAACTTCACCTGCAACTAACAACGCTATAAGACGGGCTGAGCGAAAGCGGTAACATAGCCGAGCAACGGTTTGGTAGGAAGGGTGAAAAGGTTAGAGGCTGACATGGCAAATTGGGAGGCTTGAAGAACATGTAATAGGTAGCGTAGCATAGCGATAGAACAAAGCAACAAGCATAGCAATGATAGTAGTGAGATCCAAGGTGACGGTCATCTTGCCTGAAATCCCGCTAGGAAGAAGAACGAGTCCATGAAGAAGACGAATGAGAGTAGTCGAATGAATCCTCACAATCGCAACATTACCGGAACTAAGAAGCAACACCGGCAAGAAACAAACAACATGGTAAATGCACAAGCATGAACATGGCATGATGCACAAACAAGTATGATGCATGTCCGGTTTAATGAGGCACGGTATGGCAAAGTGCAACAAATCAGACTACAAGTTAAGTGGAGCTCAATATGCAACGAGTTGCATATTGACAAAACACCACATTGGCATATTTAGTTTAATCTTGTTTAAGCTACCAAACAATATGAAGCATAAGTAAACTAACTATTTAGGCAAGTTTAAATGAGGCCGGAACAACAAACAACAATTCTGGAAAATCCCCATATGCATATTATGAATTTGGTATTGTTCTGCCCTAAACCATATCATAAGGTTGTTAAACAGGAAAATAAAGTGGACCACGTTAAACTAGGCATTTTTCCACCCCATTTACATATAAAGTTTATTAAAATTGGTACTACGGTTATTGAGTTATGAAATAAATCATTTTAACATGGCATTAAGCAAATTAATGCAAACAGGAAGTTAAACATGTTAAACAGAGATGAAAGTGGGATATTATGAAAGTACATGTAATTCCAAGCATTTTACATATATAAAGTTTTTTACATATGATGCACAGATCATGAGTTATTATATGCATGAAGTGCAAGGGGGTTTTTCTGTAAAACAGTAAACTCCTGGATAAATAGAAAAATCGTTTCGCGGAAAAAAACATGGATAGGGCCGAATCTAGTCGGCCCAAAAGTGCATAGGACCAAGGCCCGGTTGGTGCAGCAGGCCGGCTGTGGAGGCGCTGGGGCAAGAGGCTGCTGGGCTGATGCGGGTGAAGGGCGATGCGGTGGCCCAGGCACGCTGACGGCATGGTCAACACGAGGCACGAGGGAGCGGGCGCCTCGTCCTCTGCTCGCATGAAGCAGAGGCGCGGTGAGGCGGGACTTGAGCGCCTGGAGGCCTAAAACGGTAGCGCAGCGGCGGGATCCGGCAGGAAGGGCCGTTGCTGGAGGAGGAGGAAGACTGGGCGCGGGCGAGCTCGTCCTCGAGCGCCTGCAGATGGCGCGACGGCGGAGCTTGCTGCAGGGTCGGCAATGGTGGTGAGCAGCGATGGGGTTCCTGCGGGGAGGGGAAGCAGAGAAGGCCGCGGGCTCCTGGAAGAAGATGGTGGCGGCTTGAGGAGTTTCCCATTGCAGATCGAGGGAGTCAGGCGGCGCTCTGGTTCCTGTGGAAAAGAGGCAAGGAGATGAGACGGGAGGTAGAAAGGAAGAAGAAAGGAGAGACGGGGAAGGAGAGTCGGCCCTGCTGGGTTTGCTGGAGACGGTTGGCGGCTGGATCCGGTGGGCTCTCGCCAGCGGGAGGCACGGTCGGGAGCTCCTCTCCCAAACCAAAACAAGCATGGAGGTCGGCGAGCGCTGCTGGTCTTCGGGAAGAACGTGCAGAGGCCCACGGCTAGGAGAGCTCCGGGCGCGAGGGGCTTGAGGCCGCGGGGTCCTGTTGGCGTGGTTCCCATTGGAGCTCAAGGGAGAGGGCACTGCAAGGCGGCTGGCTACGGTGTGGTTGGGTGGATGGATCGAGGGGAGACGGTGGTTGGCCCGGGATGAATATGGGAGGATCCCAAGGTGGGAGGCGAGTGGGTGGATGGCTGGCGGCAGGGACGAGACTGACGGGACAAGCCTCCTAAAGATTAGGGTTGGACTAGTTTATATATAGCCTGTGGATTAGATTAGGGACTAATCTGGTCCGTCCGATCGAAATCGAGTGGTCGAGAATAAATAGGTTAGGTGGCCCAAATAAGAAACCGGAGATGTTTCATAGATGTTTGGGGATGAACTGAATCCAACGGTGATGACTGAGCAGGTCGGGTTCAGGGAAGTCTCGAACGCGCGCGAGGGGGTCAGTGCACTGTGCAGAAAGGGCCAAACGGTCGGACAACAAAAGAACGGTTGGTCTGAGAAACGTCAACGGCGACGAGGGTGAAGCGGCAACTACGAATGGATGCAAGCTTTATGAAAACATGCCGATGCAATGCGCATGATGCTATGAGATGAAATGCATGACGTGAACAAAATGCAAAACAAAAGACAAAAACCCAACCATGAAGGAAATATCATATCGCATCTCCGCAAAAGGCAAGAGTTGGAGTTAAGAATATGGAAAGTTATATCCGGGGCGTTACACGACGGCTGCCGAGAATGCTGGGAAGGGTGATGGGCCGTACTGCAAGATCCATCAGACCAAAGGACGCGATCTTCAGGAGTGTCATCGGGTTGAGCAGCTCGTCAAGAAGCAGAGGGCTCAGTACGAGAAGCGTGATAAGGAGAAGGACCAGGATGGCGCTGGTGGGAAGGGCCTAGGCGGCGGAGTAAGTCACCCCAGCAATGCTCTTCGGTATCAAGAAAAACCCGCCAGAGGCGCGAGAAGAAGGATTGCGATGACGAGAGTGATGAAGGAGATGAAGAGGAAACTAGCGAGCCTGAGTTCCAGTAAGCCACTAACGCCCTATGCGTTAATGGGGGAACATCTTTGCACTCCTCTCACTCCCAACTTGGACAATTGGCATGTGAAGTCACTGCCCTGGAGCCAATGACAGATTTTCGGAAGCCACTCAAGTGGTCCCGCATGCCCATCATCTTTGATGAAGAGGATCACCCTGACCACACCATCGCGGTAGGGTGCTTGCCATTGTTGGTCTCAACAACAATCCGCAACCTCAAAGTCACTAAGATGTTAGTTGATGGGGGGCCAGGTTGAATCTGATTTCTCCAAATGTTATCAGCAAGCTCCAAATAGTAGATGAAGAACTCAAAGTTACTGGTACATTTCATGGGATCAACCCCGGCAAGAGTTGCCTAAGGGAAACATGACACTGCCGGTGGCGTTCCGGGGGGAGTTAAACTACCAGACCAAGAAGATCGAATTTCATGTGGTTGACCTCCCCCTACCGTACAATGGAATCCTTGGGTGCCCAACCCTGGCGAAATTCATGGCGGCATCCCACTATGCCTACAACACTCTGAAGATGCCAGGGCCAATAGGCATCATTTCCATTCCATCAGACCAGAAGGACGCAATCATCTGCGTGGACAAGATGTATTGGGAAGAAATCGCTGCAGAAGCTCTGGAAGCTACTGCTCCCGTCCAGGAAAGCAAGAGAAAGTAGAAAGCTAACAAGGGCTCCAGTGAGGAATCCATGAAGCGCACCACTTAGGAGTGCGGTGCACCTGTTGATGACTTACCGGAGAGTTCCAATAGCAAGAGATCCAAAGCTGCTGCACCTATTGTGAAGAAGGTCCTGACAGGGCTGGCAGGCGCTGATGGCTCCTTTACTATCAGTGTCACCATCGACGACAAGTATGAAAGCGTGCTTGTTGCCTTCCTGCGGGGGAATGTCGATGTGTTTACATGGAAACCATCTGACATCCCTGGTGTTCCCAGGGAGGTAATCGAGCACCACCTTGCTGTCTGCCCACATGCCCGACCCATCAAGCAGAAGGTTCGGAAGCAAGCTTTGGAGTGACAACAGTTTATTGCCGAAGAGAACAAGAAACTTGATGCAGCTGGTTCGGTCAGAGGGGTGTTGCATCCAACGTGGTTAGCAAATCCAGTGGTGGTGCGCAAGATGAATGGGAAATGGAGGCTTTGCAAAGATTTCACAGATCTAAATAACGCATGCCCCAAGGACCCATTCCCCTTGCTGCGCATCGACCATATTGTGGATTCCTCTTCCGGGTGTAACATGCTTTCCTTCCTGGATGCCTACTCCGGGTACCACTAGATCTTCATGTCCAAGGAAGACGAAGAGAAGACCGCGTTCATAACCCCATGTGGCAATTACTGTTTTGTACGGATGCCCTTCGGGTTGAAGAGCGCCGGATCCACTTTTGCAAGAGTAGTACAGATTGGCTTTGAGTCCCAGTTGCACAGAAATATTGAAGCTTACATGGATGATATATTGGTCAAAACCAAGGACAGAATGACTCTCATTCAAGATTTGTAAGAGACCTTTGCTAATCTGCGCAGGATCTACTTGAAGCTAAATCCAGAGAAGTGTGTGTTTGGTGTTCCTTCTACAAGCTACTTGGCTTTTTCGTGTCCCATCGAGGGATAGAAGCCAAACCCGACAAGATCAAGGCTATCGAGCAGATTCAAGCACCAAAGACGGTTAAGGACGTGAGGCGTTTGACTGGATGTGTTGCCGCGCTAAGCAGGTTCATTTCCAAATCTGCCGAGCGTGCCCTATCGTTCTTCAAAATCTCGAAGAAGGCAGGACCCGTGGAGTGGACCCCAGAGGATGATGCTGCACAACAAGATTTGAAGACCTATCTTTTTTCTGTGCCCACTTTGGTCGCTCCCAAATCACAAGAGCCGTTGCTGCTATACTTAGCAACAACCAATGAAGTGGTTAGTGCAGCATTGGTGGCTGCTACGTCTTGAGCTTGCGTTGGATTTCCTCGAAGAGGAGAGGGTGATGCAGCAAAGTGTAGCGTAATTATTTCCCTCAGTTTTGAGAACCAAGGTATCAATCCAGTAGGAGGCTCCTCAAAAGTCCCACGCACCTACACAAGCAAACTGAGAACTCGCTACCAACGCAATAAAGGGGTTGTCAATCCCTTCACGGCCACTTGCGAAAGTGAGATCTAATAAAGATAGTATGATAAGATAAATATATTTTTGGTATTTTATAAGATAGATGCAAAAAGTAAAGATGCAAATAAAGGTAGATTGAAAGCAAATATGATAAGAGATAGACCCGGGGGCCATAGGTTTCACTAGAGGCTTCTCTCAAGATAGCATAAGTATTACGGTGGGTGAACAAATTACTGTCGAGCAATTGATAGAAAAGCGCATAGTTATGAGATTATCTAGGCATGATAATGTATATAGGCATCACGTCGATAACAAGTAGACCGACTCCTGCCTGCATCTACTACTATTACTCAACACATCAACCGACTCCTGCTTGCATCTAGAGTATTAAGTTCATAAGAACAGAGTAACGCATTAAGCAAGATGACATCATGTAGAGGGATAAACACATGCAATATGATATAAACCCCATCTTGTTATCCTCGCTGGCAACAATACAATACATGTCTTGCAACCCTTTCTATCACTAGGTAAGAACACCGCAAGATTGAATGCAAAGCTAAGCACTTCTCCCATGGCAAGAAAGACCAATCTAGTAGGCCAAACCAAACTGATAATTTGAAGAGACTTGCAAAGATAACTCAATCATACATAAAAGAATTCAGAGAAGATTCAAATATTATTCATAGGTAAACTTGATCATAAACCCACAATTCATTGGATCTCGACAAACACACCGCAAAAAGAGTTTACATCGAATAGATCTCCACAAGAGAGGGGGAGAACATTGTATTGAGATCCAAAAAGAGAGAATAAGCCATCGAGCTAATAACTATGGACCCGTAGGTCTGTGGTAAACTACTCACAACTCATCGGAGGGGCAAGGATGTTGATGTAGAGGCCCTCCGTGGTTGATTCCCCCTCCGGCAGAGTGCCGGCGAAGGATCCAAGATGGGATCTCGCGGATACAGATGGTTACGACAGTGGAAATTGTGTTTCGTGGTGCTCCTGGATGTTTTCGGGCTACGTAGGTATATATAGGAGGAAGAAGTACGTCGGTGGCCACCGAGGGGCCCACGAGACAGGGGCGACTTACAGGGGGCGCAGCCCCTATCTCGTGGGGCCCTCGGGAGCTTCTTGACTTGCACTCCAAGCTCTCCGAATGATGTTCGTTCCAAAAATCATGCTCCCGAAGGTTTCATTCCGTTTGGACTCTGTTTGATATTCCTTTTCTTCGAAATACTGAAATAGGCAAAAAACAGCAATATGGGCTGCGCCTCCGGTTAGTAGGTTAGTCCCAAAAATGATATAAATGTGTAAAATAAAGCCCATAAACATCCAAAATGGGTAATATAATAGCATGGAACAATCAAAAATTATAGATACGTTGGAGACGTATCAGTGGCACAATGGGAAGTGGATGCAAGAGCAACCACAGCCACTGTCCCCTCTGGAGAGGAAAGTGAACCCATCCCGGCAAGGTCAGATGTAGTTCAAGACATAGGAGAGCAAGGCAGTGGAGACAGTTCCAAGGTCACACCAAGAAGAAGGTGGTGCAACACCCAGTGTACTTTGTCAACTCCCTCTTGCAGGGGGCTAGGTCAAGGTACTCTGGCATGCAAAAGTTGATTTTTGGCATCATCATGGCCTCAAGGAAACTGTGCCACTACTTCCAAGCCCACGAGATCAATTTTGTCACCTGGTTCCCTTTGCAATGCATACGCAGAAACCCCGAGGCCACCGGCAGAGTAGTGGAATGGACCTTGGAGTTATCCAGCTTTGGTTTGAAGTTTGAGAGCACATCAACTATTCAAAGTAGAGCTATGGCAGAGTTTATCGCATAATGGACACAACCCCTGATGAACAAGTGTTGCAGATGGTCATCCCCAGCAAGGAAGCACCCCAAGAATGGATTATGTATTTCGATGGTGCCTTTTCGCTGCAAGGTGCAGGGGCTGGTGTGCTTCTCGTTGCTCCCACTGGGGAGCACCTTAAGTACGTCATCCAGATGCACTTCCCTCAAGAGAAGGCTCCCAACAATACTAGAGAGTATGAAGGGCTCCTTGCCGGGCTCAAGATTGCAACAGAACTGGGAATTTGGGGGCTAGTTTTGGTGGGGATTTTTGAATTTAGGACGAAATCAAGCAAAAGAAGGCTAGAAACGGAGGGTGTAGGGGCACCAAATTCGTGATCAACCTTTCTCTGATCCAAGATAATGTAGGGTAGAACCCAAGATGCCCGATCTTTCACGATTGGAGCGGATCCCACAAAGAACTGAGGGGAAAGCATGAGGGGAAACACGAGAGGATTCACTCAAACCAACAATATTCAATTACACATGTGCTAGATCCTCAAAACAAAAAGAGATACATGATCCATGATCAATAAAGGACGATACAAGTAGCAAGTTCCTCTCCGTGCGAAGGTCTTGAGGGGTCTTCCCATGAGGGGTCTTGAGTCCACTTGGGTGATCTTCTCCATATAGTTCGTGCACTCCGATGGAGAAGGTATCAAGTGGAGACCAAAGCTTTATCTCAAATGAGCTACTAGTTTGCTAACCCTAAGATGGTAGAGGTGGAGGAGTATATATAGTCTAGGGCCACGAAGGAGTAAGTGAGGGGCCAAACAGGTACATGGGCCTTGACCCGAGTGTCTGCGCGCAGGCAGGGCCGAAAGTTCTGGGGACAGCTGGAAGGTCCGGGTGCCGGAGGTTCCGGCCGAGGGTCTAGGCATGGTCCGGGCTATCCAGAGAGTTAGCATGGTCCGAGATAGCGTCTGTGTGGCAGGGCCGGAAGTTCCAGTATGGCTGAAAGTTCTGGGTGCGCTTCCAGGTAGGGTTCGGGCTGGACAAAGAGTTGGCGCGTCCAGGCGTAGCCTGGAGTGTCGAGGGCTGGAGGTTCTAGGCTGGCCAGAAGGTCCGGAGGCTGGAGGTTCCGGGCCGTGGACAGAAGTTCCGGTCTCGGCAGAAACTTTGCACAAGTCCTGATGATGTTCGTTCTTCCTCCTTTAGTCCTTGGTTGCTGAGCACATGTAGTGTCTTTGCATTAGGTAGCAACCATGTCTCGCATGAGTGGAAAGGGGAAGGACTTAGGAATGAGTTCACCTTGTGTCCAATGGCGTATGCTTGAGGTCGAGGTCTCATTGTAGTGTACATGGGGATGATCATAGGATGCTCTGCATCACTCTCTATTTGAAAACCATGGTGCTACTTTGAAGAACAACTGTGGAAAGAGATAGTAACATTGCCCCTTCTCTCTTTTTCTCTTGTTTTTTTGTGGGGCTCTTTTTGGCATATTTATTTATCGATTTATTTATTTTATTTCCTCACTTGGGACAATGCTCTATTAATGAATAATGATGATCATCACACTTCTATTTACTTACAACTCAAAATTACAACTCGATAGTTGAACAAAATAAGACTCTCTATGAATGTCTCTAGCAGTGTACCAGGATGTGCAATAATCTAGCGTAACATGTATAAAAAATGATGAACGGTGGCTGAGTCACAAATACTATGTCAGCTATATGATCATGCAAAGCAATATGACAATGATGATCCATGTCATAATAACAGAACGGTGGAAGTTGCATGGCAATATATCTCGGAACGGCTATGGAAATGCCATGATTGGTAGGTTTGGTGGTTGTTTTGAGGAAGATATAATGAGTTTTATGGTTGATAGAGTGTATCATATCATGGAGTTTGGATGTACCGGCGAAGTTTGCACCACATCTTGAGGTGAGAAAGGGCAATGCACGGTACCGGAGAGGCTAGCAAATTGCGGAAATTTGAGAGTGCCTATAATCCATGGACTCACATTAGTGATAAATATCTCACATACTTATTGCGAAAGTCTATTAGCCCTCAAAGCAAAATAGTACTACGTATGGCCTTAGGGGGGAGGTTGGTAGGATTTAACCATTGCGTGCCCCGACCTTCACGCAAAAAAAGACACTAAATAAAAAATCATGCTCCAACTTCTTAGCATAACGAGAGACTATACATGCATCCTTCAGGAATCACAAACCACCGATTTTTTATTTAGTGTCTTTCTTTGCGTGAAGGTCGGGGCACGCGGTTTGTGATTCCTCAAGGATGCATGTATAGTCTCTCGTTATGCTAAGAAGTTGGAGCACGATTTTTTATTTAGTGTCTTTCTTTGCGTGAAGGTCGGGGCACGCAGTGGTTAAATCACAATATTCTTACTAAACCACAATCATTCACTAGTACCTCCCACATATTACAATCTTTATATTGCAAAACTATTGCAAGCAATCAAACTTATTTTAGTGATCTACATGAAAGTTTTTATTATGTCCCTCTTGAGTACCTATCATATTAGGACCAATCTCATAAATTGTGCATATTGCCATTACCAATTGTCAAACTTTCAAAATAATATAAGTGAAGCATGAGAGTATAACTATTTCTTTAAAATATAACCATTGCAGTGCTCTAAAGATATAAGTGAAGTACTAGAGCAACTGTCTAGCTCAAAAGATATATGTGAAGCATTTAGAGTATTATAATAAATCAGGAATAATGTGTGTCCCTCTCAAAAGGTGTGTCCATCAAAGATGATTGTGGCAAACTCAAATGCAAACAAAGCAAAGCTCATATAATACACGACACTCAAAGAAAAAACTCATATCATGTGATGATTAAAAATATAGCTCCAAGTTATTTACCGATGGTTGGTAGAAGAAAGAGGGGATGTCATCCGGAGCATCAACAGGCATAGAGTCTTGGGTGTCCTTGAATATTACCTTGGGGTGACTTGGGCATCCCAAAGATTAGGGTCTTGCCACTCCTTATTCATTCATCCATCATGAGATCCGTTAGTATAACAAGCAAATCATAAACTTTAGGTAGTCCTGTACACCCATTCATATTTTATTATTGCATAATACCTACTATGTTCCAACTTTACCGTGAACTACACCCCAGATACAATCCATAGATTCATTAAAACAAGCAAACAATGCCACAAAAACGGAATCTATCAAAAATAGAATCATCTGTAATGATCTAGATGTAACACCCCGGATGTATCTTTCCATATTTGTAACTCCAACTCTTGCCATTTTCGGATATGTGCTATGATATTCCCTCCGTGGTTGGGTTTTGTTTTCGTTTTGCATTTTGTCCATGTCATGCATCTCATATCATGTTGTCATGTGCATCTCATTTGCATACGTGTTCGTCTCATGATTCCGAGCATATTCCCCGTTGTCCGTTTTGCAATCCGACACTCCTATGTTCCCCGGCGTCCCCTCTTGTTCTTTTTCCGTGTGCGGGTGTTGAACATTCTCGGAATGGACCAAGCCTTGCCAAGTGGCCCTGGTATAGCACCGGTAGACCACCTGTCAAGTTTCGGGTCATTTGGAGTTCGTTTGGTACTCCAACGGTTAACCGCACCCTCGCAAAGGCCTCTTTTAAGTTGCAGCCCAACAACCCTCCAAAACAGCCCAATAACCCATCTAACTCCCCTCCATGCCCTCGGTCGTTCGATCACGATCGTGTGGGCGAAAACTACACCCCATTTGGACTCTCCTAGCTCCCTCTATGCCTATTTAAAGACCCCTCCCCCGAAATCCCGGGCAAACCCTAGCCCTCTTCCTCCGCGCGCGGACACCGCCCGGCCGGACACGACACGCCGCCGCCGCCCGGCGAACCAGGGCGCGACACGTGGCACCCGCCACCACACCCGCCCGCCCGCAAAACCCGCCAGCCCTCCCCTCACGCCGCGGCGCGCCCGCCCTTCCCACCGCCGCGCCGCCGCGCTCCGCTCGCCTCACCGCGCGCACCACTGACCACCGGCCCTGCTCCGCCGCCCGGCCCCCCGCCGCCGCCGCCCCCCGCCGGCCAGCGCCTCACGCCGCAGCCGCCGCCGTGCCGTCCGTAAGCGCCCCGCCGCCCGCCCGCCGCCGGCCCGCCGCCGGGCCCCGCCGCCGCCGACCTCCTCCCTCCGGCCGGAGCTCCTCCAGCGAGCAGCCCGCCGGCAACCTCCTGCTCAGACCCGATCCAGATCCAGTCAAACCGGTTGACTTTTCCCCCCTCCAAATTCATCTAAGTCATTAATCTGTCATAATTTCGGGCATTTTTCAACGCATCACATCTCCGCAACCGTGGCTCCGTTTTGGGCGTATAATATGTCAAAATGTTCGCCTCGAAGAGTACATCATTTCATTCCATTGCATCATTTGAATTTGAGCTCATCTTGATGCCCAAAATGCTGTTGGAAGATAGCTTCAGATCGTTAGTTTCAGAATCTTATCAGTTCGAGCTCTTTTGTCATTTTTGCCATGAATTATGTGTGCACCCTATGAATTTGAGTCCTACATGTGAGTTGAACATTGCCATGCCATCTTTCCAGGGGTATTTTCCATGTATTTTTGTGAGCTATGTGTTGACTAGAACAAGCATGCAAAGTAGGGATGATGATGTTACTGATTTCAGGAACTTAGTGATTTCACTAAGTCTTGTCCTGATGTTAATTTTATGCCATATGTTCATGTTGTTTCAGAGAGATCTATGCCCTTTTTGAGCATGATCAGTAAGGGTGTTTTGAACATATGGATGTTCTCTATCCATCCATGCCTTTGTTGGCATTTATGGAGTAGTCTAGCATGTCATTTTCGTGCTCTACTTTTGCTTGAAATGTTTCCTGGCAGACTGTTTGCGTGAGATTCAATTTTCACGAGGTCGTTGTAGTTGATCCGTGTATGCTATGATGTTGTTCTTGCCATGTATAGCTCCTATGCCATGTCTTCTTGATGGGTGTATGCTTAGTTTATCATGAGGTGCTGTGTAGTGAGTGCATCGAGCTCACGAACATGCCATGTGGAATCTGTTTTTGCCATGTCCTGTTATTTCACTAAGTCTGAAATCTGTAATAAAACTTGCAATGTTTACATGGGTGCCATCATTTCTTAAGGTCCTTTTTGGCTTATGGTCAGTAAGGGACTATTGAAATATGCTTTGAGTAGAATCATGTCATGCCTTGCTTTGCCATTATAAGTTCCTGTAGCATGTTGTTTGCTTGCTCTAAACATGCCTTCCTGATGTTAATTCCTGCCATGTTAGTTTTTTTTCACTAAGTCTGTGAACCTGATATTTTGAGCACTTTCTCCATGCTTGTTTGAACATGTTATGATGTGATTTAGCCGTAGCTCAGTGTTCCTCTATTGTTAAGCATCTCCTGTAGTTCGTTGCCATATGCTTTGTTTTTATGATGGGGTGCTGTAGCATAGTTTCGTGTTGCGTGCTAAGTAGCATCGGGCTGTTAAACGCAGATTTGCGTCATTCTTGTTTTGCTTGGCATTTGCAAACCGTGCATCCGATTCCGGTGATCTTTATATCGATTTCAACCGAAATCACTCCATCTTTCCAGCGGCATACTTGGTTTGCCAAGTTGATGCCCGGTTCATCATTTTTCCTTCCGGAGCATACATATGCATTGCATATAACATCTCGCATCGCATGCCATTTTGCATCATATTGCTTGTGCATATGTTCCTTGTTTGATTGTGGTTCCGTTGCTTGTCTTCTTGCTTTGGGTAGAGCCGGGAGACGAGTACGTGAACGAGGAGCCTGTTGAGAACGCCTACGAAGATCAAGCCTTCGACAACTCTGAGAACCTTACAGGCAAGATGACCATACCTTCGATATCACTTCTATCTTTGCTTGCTAGATGCTCGCTCTTTTGCTATGCCTATGCTGCGATACCTACCACTTGCTATATCATGCCACCCATATTGCCATGTCAACCTCTAACCACCCATGTCCTAGCAAACCGTTGTTTGGCTATGTTACCGCTTTGCTCAGCCCCTCTTATAGCGTTGTTAGTTGCAGGTGAAGATGAAGTTTGTTCCTTGTTGGAACACGGATATTTTGGGATATCACAATATCTATTGTTTTAATTAATGCATCTATATACTTGGTAAAGGGTGGAAGGCTCGGCCTTATGCCCGTGTTTTGTTCCACTCTTGCCACCCTAGTTTCCGTCATACCGGTGTTAAGTTCCTTGATTTTATGCTCCTTACGGTCGGGTGATTTATGGGACCCCTAGACAGTTCGCCTTGAATAAAACTCCTCCAGCAAGGCCCAACCTTGGTTTTACCATTTGCCACCTATACCCTTTTTCCCTTGGGTTTTCGCGAGCCCGAGGGTCATCTTTATTTTAGCCCCCCCCGGGCCAGTGCTCCTTAGAGTGTTGGTTCGAACTGAGTAGACTGCGGGGCCCCCTTGGGGAAACTCGAGGTCTGGTTTTACTCGTAGGATGTCTCATCCGGTGTGCCCTGAGAACGAGATATGTGCATCTCCTATCGGGATTTGTCGGCACAGCGGGAGGTCTTGCTGGTTTAGTTTTACCATTGTCGAAATGTCTTGATGTACCGGGATACCGAGTCTGATCGGAGTGTCTTGGGTGAAGGTTTATTCCTTCGTTGACCGTGAGAGCTTGTTATGGGCTAAGTTGGGACACCCCTGCAGGGTATTATCTTTCGAAAGCCGTGCCCGCGGTTATGAGGCAGATGGGAATTTGTTAATGTCCGGTTGTAGAAAACCCGAAGTTGACTTTAATTAAAATACATCAACCGTGTATGTAACCGTGATGGTCTCTTCTCGGCGGAGTCCGGGAAGTGAACACGGTGTTGGAGTTATGCTTGACGTAAGTAGTCAGGATCACTTCTTGATCGTTAATAGTTTCACGACCGCGCCTTGCTTCTCTTCTCGCTCTCTTTTGCGATGTAGCCACCATATATGCTAGTCGCTTGCAGCAGCCCCACCTTTTGACACCAGCCTTCCTTTAAGCTTAAATAGTCTTGATCTCGCGGGTGTGAGATTGCTGAGTCCCTGTGGCTCACAGATTCTACCAAAACAGATGCAGGTACCGGTGATGCCAGCGCAGATGGCGCAACTGAGCTAAAGTGGGAATATGATGAGGCCCTTGGACGATACTATGTTTCCTTTCCGGACGATTAGTAGTGGAGCCCGTTAGGCGATCGGGGATCTGCGTCGCATGTGGGGTTGTTCTTCTTTTATTTTGGTTCCGTAGTCGACCTTGATTGTATCTGGATGATGTAATGCTTTATTCATGTAATTGTGTGAAGTGGCGATCGAAGCCAACTATGTACCTTTTCCTTATGTATTACATGGATTGTGCGAAGATTACCTCACTTGCGACATTGCTTTCAATGCGGTTATGCCTCTAAGTCGTGCTTCGACACGTGGGAGCTATAGCCGCATCGAGGGCCTTCCAACCTGGTATCCGAGTGAGGACAAAGTGCGCAGAAAAGACTAGTATTGATCTGTGGGGCCGCCTAGATCCCGCCAGAGTAACGACCACCGGCGGGTGTGTCCGGGCGTTACAAGTTGGTATCGAGCCGACCCTCGCGGTTACACGGATGGTTGCGACAGGTCGCGGTCATGTTGTTCATGACGTTTGTGACCCGTCGTGGCACGGCATGGCACATGTACCGGATGGATGCACGACGGTTGTGCCAAGAGGGAACGTTTCGTGGCCAGACGAGGACGTCGGTTCCTCCGAGTGGGGGTGTATGTAATATCCGGCTTATTAGGGATGATAGACTACTCATATCAATAAGGAATTCCTTCTTTTCGGGATCCCATTCGGACGTAACTCCAAAGTTAAGCGTGCTCAGCTTGGAGTAGTTTCAGATGGGTGACCGATCGAAGTTGCTCCGGTGCGCACGAGTGAGGACAAAGTGCGTGAAAAGACTAGTATTGATCTGTGGGGCCAGTCTAGATCCCGCCAGGAGTAACGACCACCGGCGGGTGTGTCCGGGGCGTTACACTAGACAAAGACCATACTTCTGTAACTCCAAAATTTCTATAAAACAAGGACAATGTGGGCAATTTGTATATCAATCATGTGTAAAAAATTCATAATTTTAGTAAGTTCCAGTGAATATAAACAACTCTTCTACTGGCGCAAAAGTTTTGGAAACAGTCTTCACGACAACGTTTTCTGAAATTGTCGCCACGATAATGTTTTTGAAACTATTGCCACGTCAACAAAATATCGGCCATCACATCGCTTCAATTGGAGATTGAAGACGATCATGGAGAACTCCCAGCGCCCAGGGCTATACAATAACATCCTATTATGAATTGTCTGAGATGTTTATCCCTTTATTGTTTGCACCCTTTGATTGCGCAGTAGTAAATTATTAGGGTGATCTCTCACAGTAAATATCAACTTAAAAGGTGCTCTTCATAGTGTTGCGACCGTCTAAAACATGTAGCGTCCTTGAGTGCATCATGTCCACATGAGTACAAACAAGACGTGAGGTGTAAGACGGGGATGGTCAGACCATGTACGCAGATAGCACCATGTTTTCTTGAAGTTCTAGCAGAATCGTTCTGAGCTCGCAGCACGAAGTGTCGAAAGATGAACAAGAGTCATATGGAGATATGATTGGCAAAAGTTTGCCCACCGTTCAAAATTCTCGTCATCGGTGATGTCCACATTAATGGATGAGAACTACATTTGGATCTTGAATCACATAAAATCAATTATGAGAGATATTGATTTGAGTGGGAGCACAATAATGTATTAATTTAGTTTAATCACAAGTGCAAACTAATTATGAGGAATGTCTATGTGTAGCTTGCATTACAGTTGTAGAATTATGGCTCACCGTTCCACCTTTTTGTTGAAATTGATTAGTTGTTATTTATCAGGTTGAATCCTTATAATTGAGATTATCCTCTAAAAGTGCCAAGAAGGATTTTGTCCTAATGCATGCTTAGAATACTCTCTTGCTAATGCTCCGGATGGCAAGACTCACATCTATCAATCCAAAAATTAGTATTGCATTACAGTCTCCTTGCTTCTAAGAAATCTGAACTTCAAAATGTTTGGGATAGTTATGTTATATTCTTGGAACTGAAAATTGCTTTTAGAAACAAACAAAGATTGAAAGATATGTGATATCTAAGGAAGTGTGTTGTTTGATACATCTAGTGAAGTGCTCAACTATGTTTGAGAGTAAACTGCGTAAGACCCAGAAGAATGCTAGTCATGGGTAGACGGTGAGAACTTAAAGATAAAGAAAGAAAATTGAAGGATGTAATAAGACTTACATGCCTAGGAAGGTTCGGGGCTCGCGCCACTGTTAAAAAGTTAGATGATTCTGCTATTGAGTGGGAGAAATATTGAAAGTAAAACTACAAGAAGTTTAGAGGCGGAAAGAAAAGAAGAATGGAATATCCAGCTCAGGTATGAATGTCATTCAAGTTATCAGACGTAGAGAAAGTATGTCAATAAAGTATGATTCTTGAGAGTCGTGATTAAGTTGTTAAACAATAAATTCTTCGGGAATTGTGGTTAAAAGTTGATCACAAGAATACCAACTTGATTGCATGTTGTTGCGAATCGATACAAGAATTACTACGACCTAATGCCCAACAAATTAATGAGGTAAAATTATGCGTTGGATTTTTAATAGTTATGGTACTTTTTCATCAAGATATTACCTCTGAATTTATTTTCATAATTCAATTTAGAGTTTTGTACACTCTAGCCCATTGCATAGAAGTTGCAAGGAGTTTGTTCATAAGAAAACAATAGTTGTTGGATGTAATGAACAAAAGGGCCATACTCCTATCATGAATAGGATTGAAGTTGTGAATATTGATGATAGAATTGAGCATCCATAACACTGACGCTAAATGTCACAAGACTAAAATTACCACATATGTGTGGCACTGCATTTAGTCACACTGGAGAAACCCGCATGAAGAGATTCCATACTAATGGATTTTGGAGTCATATGATTATGAATGATCTGACACTTGCAACTTTCATCAAAATAAGTGAAGTAAACTAAAATACTATTCACATGCCATAAAGAACGAGCAACAAAAATAATTGAAAATATGGATATTGATGTATGTAATCCAATAAGTGTTATTGTAAGCAATGGATTTATATATCTTTAGGATGACTCAAGTAGATATTTATATTTACTAATTGAGACATAAATTTGGATTTTTTAAAATGTTTCAAAAAGATTTTCAGCATGAAGTAGACATTATTTTAACAAGAAAATTATGTTTCTACAATTGGATTGCAGAAAAGAATATGTGAGTTATAAATTTAGCGAATGTCTGATGAGCAATAAAATAATTTTATAGCTTGCACCTCCTAGAAACACTAGTGAGAGTAGAATGTTTGAGTAGGTGTAATCAAGCTATGTTTGACATGGTGAGATCGGAGATGACAATGATTGTTCTGCCAATATACTTTAATGTGATGCTTTAGAGACTATGTCGGTGTCAAAATCGACAGACCTCGGGGTAGGGGTTCCCGAGCTATGGATCTTGAACCGAGGCTAACAGGAACGAAGGAGACAATGTTTACCCAGGTTCGAGCCCTCTTGATGGTGGTAAAACCCTACGTCCTGCTATTGTTTATGTTGATGAAGATGTATCAAGTACATAGTTGATCTACCTCGAGATCGTAATGTGTGGTCTAACTCTAGGGATAGGTGAATGATGTTGCGTTGATGTCCCCCCTACGGGCTAAACTCTCTAGCATATATATATGCCAGGGAGGGTATCTAGGGTTACAAGGTCGGTATCTTGGGGCAAGGCGGCTGCAGAGATCTTTGAGTACACATCAAGTCTTCATTGGAGGTAGTCTTGATCATGCCTCCTATATACGGCCTCCAGAGTCCATCTTGACCACAAATGAGGGCCCAGATCCCAATCTAAGGAGAATGGGCCGACTAGGTTAGGACCCCCAATCAAGGACACCGTCAGTAGACCCCGAACTGGTCTTCTACACCGAGGATGACTTTTCTAACGATAGCAACCTCGGATCTGGAGTCCTAGGCTCGACAAACAAGTTCCTTCTTGTAATTTCCGATCCCTTCATCAAAGGAGTGATGCTAGCCAAAGCTCAACCGAACATGTAACCCCTGCCCCAAGAGATCAGATGACTTAGCCTTGAAGGCCAAGTATCTCTCTAAATGGTTCCACCAAGTCAGTCAACCTTTATCGAAATGGTTCATCCCATGATAGATCGAGCAGTTACTGCTTCCCTTAAATTGCGGCTTGAGGCAGGATTTTACTCGCACATCCCATCGAGGTGGAGATCGTTCCCATTTTATTAGGGATATCATCAAGATTTTGTGTCCCCCATATGATTAGGGCATCTTTGGTGGGAGCGGTGTTTTTATCGGCGCGACAAGGGGACTCTTGGCCTTTCAACAGCCTATAAGAGCAAAAGAGAGGACAATGCAACCTACCACACTCCCATTCTCCCCATCTACTACTTCCTCTAGCTCCAACGCCCAAATCCGATCCCGCACCCCTTTTTTACTTACCGAGTCCAACCTCCTCTAACTAGCCATGTCTGACACCCTCAAGGGACACTAGGGGGTTCCATCATGATGGATGACACCATTCTGGAGCTGCGTAGTGCGGGGTATCTGACTGCCGACATTGCCCCCATGCTCCAGCCAGTGGCCAGCTAGTGCCCGCTTCCAATGCTGGGGAGCGCGTAGTCTTTGTCTCCCACCTCATCCGAAGGTTAGGGTTCCCGCTGCACCCCTTTGTGCATGGGGTAATGTTCTACCATGGGCTCGACTTCCACCACATGGCCCCAAACTCCATTCCCCACCTCGCCTCCTTCATCACGATTCTGCGGGGCCTTCCTCTATTGTGAGCCGCATTTCAACCTATGGTTAAAGCTTCGGGATCAAATCGAAGTCCAGCGGCTCTAATATCGCCGAGTGTGAAGGGGCCATGATCAGCAAGAATCAAGGGGCCGAATGGCTTAAGGGCACCTTCATTGAAACGGTGAAGGAGTGGTAGCGTGAATGGATCTACACCACCGAACAGCTTACCCTAGTCCAGGCCGCGGTCCCAGCCTTCTTGGCTGGGGCCCCGAAGAAACTCAAGTCTTGGAAGTAGAAGGGAACCGCCTGGGGGAACCCATCTGAGGTGGAGACCATGATCAAGAGGATCAAATGGTGGTCCACCACGAAGAACTTCCAGCTCGTCGATGTCATCAACGTCATGCTCAACTACCGTATGCTCCCCCTCCAACTTCAAGCTACCCCTATGTGGGCATGAAAGCGCAAGGACATGTGCCCCCTCACAGCCTTCTTCCGCTCCATTGTGGCTACTATGTGGACGAAGCTCATGAAGCTGGCCAAGGATAAGATTCCCACGGAGGGGGAGGACCTAGCTTCAAGGACGTCTACGGCGCCCCTCCAGTGAGTGTTCTATCACACGCATCCAAATTCTCATCCTTTATATTGTCGGATAGATTTTGACGAATTTCTTAAGCTTAATGTTTGGAGAAGTGGCTGGCCTAGGTGCAAGGAGTGCAATGCCTAGACCCAGTACCGGATGAGCCACTGATTCCCCTGCTCACTGTGCTCCTAACCAAGGAGTTGCACGTTTTGTCCACCAAAGGGATGAAGTCTCTGAGGGGAAGGTGAGTGCTCGGGCCCAGGAGACCTCGATCACCCAGTCCGAGGAGACCCATGCTTCCTCCGTCCATGAAGCCGGGGCGGAGGGGGATGATGAAGAAGAGAACCCTCCCCCTAAAGGGAAGAGGGCGGCATTAGAGGATGCCAGAGTCGGCATGGAGCCTAAAGGCTCGAAAAGGTCAAGGAGAACCTCGGCCAGGGCTGCCGACATATCGCCGGAGAGAGCCGAGCTCTCCGATGACTCAGAATAAGACCTCCTTGTGCTAGGGAGGAAGAACCCGACACCTTGAGGGTAAGCCATCATTCTTATATCCCGTCTTTTTTATTTGACAAGTCTTCGTAACAAAGGCAAATTTATAAAATATCTTATTTTCATGCAGTCCATCAAAGGTGATCCCGGCGGCTCCTCGAGTGGGTTACTGTCGGTCAGCAGGATTCTAGAACCCACTGCCTCTCAGCCAGCTCATGAAGGACTGGGAGAGGCGACATCCACTCTGGCCCCAAGCCAGCACGACGGGGCCGAAGAGTTGGTAGTTATGGGCGAGGTCGATACCTCGGCCCAACAAGACATAGGGGAGGAGGTCCCCAAGGTTGTTGCTTGCTTGTATCTGTGTTGGTATTTCCCCAAAGAGGAGAGGATGATGCATCACATCAATAGTATGTATTTCCCTTAGTTATGAAACCAACATTATCAATTCAGTAGGAGAACGAAGAACTCTATGCAAACATCACCCGCACAAAAATAACAAATACTAGCAACCCAACGCGTAAGAGGGGTTGTCAATCCAAAATAAAGAAAGAAAAAGTGCAACAAGGTATTTCTGGTTTTTTGGAAGAAAAGATCTAAATATAAATATGATAGGAAATAGACCCAGGGGCCATAAATTTCACTAGTGGTTTCTCTCGAGAAAATAGCATACGGTGGGTAAACAAATTACTGTTGGGCAGTTGATAGAAGAGAAAATAATTATGATGATATCCAAGAGAATTATCATGTATATAGGCATCACATCCAAGATTAGTAGACCGACTCCTGCTTGCATCTACTACTATTACTCCACACATCGACCGCTATCCAACAGGCATCTAGTGTATTAAGTTCATGGAAAAATGGAGCAATGCAATAAGAACGATGACATGATGTACACAAGATCTATTCATGTAGGAATATAACCCATCTTTTTATCCTTAATGGCGACGATACGTGCTTGTCATGTCTCCTTCTATCATTGAGAATGAGCACCGCAAGATCGAACCCATCACAAAGCACCTCTTTCCATTGCAAGAAAAATCAATCTAGTTGGCCAAACCAAACCAAAGTTTCAAAGAAGAAATACGAGGCTATAAAGATCATGCATAAAAGAGTTTAGAGAAGAGCCAAATAATATTCATAGATAGAACTGATCATAAACTCACAATTCATTGGATCCCAACAAACACACCGCAAAAAGTCATTACATCAAATAAATCTCCAAGAATATCGAGTAGAACATTGTATTCAACATAAAGAAGGGAGAAGAAGCCATCTAGCTACTACTTATGGACCCGTAGGTCTATGGTAAACTACTCACGGATCATCGGAGGGGCAAAGGCGATGATGAAGAACCCCTCCGTGATCATTGACCCTTTCGGCAAAGTGCCGGAAAAGGCCCCTAGATTGGATCTCGTGGTTCTGGAACTTATGGTGGCTGGAATAGTGTTTCGTCAAATCCCCTAGGGTTTTTGGAATATTAGAGTATTTATAGAGCTGAGAGGCGGTGGAAGGGGTGCATGTGAGCCCCACTACCCACATGCCTGGGGCCCTGGCACGCCCTGCTGCCTAATGTGCCCCACAGAGCCCCACCGGTGCACTTCTTGGGCCTCATGGGTGTCTTCTGGATAGAGAAAAAATCTCCAAAAAGTTTTGCTGCATTTGGACTTCGGTTGGTATGGATATTCCATGAAGTAAAAAAGAAGCAAAAAATAGCAACTAGCACCGGGCACTATGTCAATAGGTTAGTCCCAAAAAATGATATAAAGTTGCTAGTAAACATATGTAAAACATGCAAGATTGATAATATAACATCATGTAGCAATGAAAAAATATAGATATGTTGGAGACGCATCAGCATGCCCAAGCTTAGTTCCTGCTCGTCCTCGAGTAGGTAAATGACAAAAACATAATTTTTGAAGTGGAACGATGCCTAACATGTTCATCACATACTCTTTTCTTTTGTAGGATGGACATTTGGACTTTTAGATAATTCAAAGCAATAGTCTATAATTGACATGAGGTCATCAATACTCAAGCATAGCAACAAGGATCCATGTCTTTCAAAATATCAACACTAAAGAAAGCTATCCCCAGCCCATCATGTTCAATCATTGATCCATTCATGAAACACACTCGAATATTAGCTACATCCAGTGCACAAGTAAGATCATAGTGTTCCCTAGTTGGTGCTTTATAAGAGAAGATGGAGACTCAAACGTAAAAAATAAAAATTGCATAAAGTAAATAGATAGGCCCTTCGCAGAGGGAATCAAAGATTTGCAGAGGTGTTAGAGCTGAAATCTTAAATTGAGAGATAAAATATTCTGAGAGGCATGCTTTTCCCGACAACGAAAATGACCGAGAATTTCCAATACTTTTCATGCTAGATACATCATAGGCGGTTCCGAAACATAAAAAAGTTTCTTTTTCCTTTTTACACCATTCTTTCACAATCCATGGCTAGCCGCATCCATGGGTGCCTTCCATACCAACAGTTTCCAAGGATTTTATTATTTGACAACATAAATATTTTTTTTCATTTCGGGACTGGGCATCCCTTTTACCTTGCCACACTCTCATGCAATGACAAGTGAATAAACACTCACCTTGAGAATAACGTATCTAGCATGGAAAATATCGGCCACCCCCTGCCGCTTCATGAGAAGTATGGGCACACAAAAAGGAATTTCTTTTTGGAAATTAGAGTTGGCACATACAAATTTACTTGGAACGACATGGAAATACTGCATATAGGTAGGTATGGTGGACTCATTGGCACAACTTTGGTTTAGGATTTGCATGCACAAGCAGTATTCTCGCTTAGTACAAGCGAAGGCTAGCAAATTTATTGAGAAGCAATCAAACAAAAAGAGAAAAGGATCATAAATGATCATTAAACATATTTATTATTTATTTCCTTATAGAGAAAAGAGAAAAGGAAATATGCCCTAGAGGGAATAATAAAGTTATTATTTATTTCCTTATATCATGATAAATGTTTATTATTCATGATAGAATTGTATTATCCAGAAACTTAGTACATGTGCGAATACATAGACAAAACATATTGTCCCTAGTATGCCTGTACTAGACTAGCTCGTTAATCAAAGATGGTTATGTTTCCTAACCATAGACATGTGTTGTCATCTGATGAACGAGATCACATCATTAGGAGAATGATGTGATGGACCAGACCCATTTGTTAGCTTAGCATCATGATCATTATAGTTTCATTGCTACTGCTTTCTTCATGACTTATACAAGTTCATCAGACTATGAGATTATGCAACTCCCGAATACCGGAGGAACACTTTGTGTGATACCAAACATCACAACGTAAATGGGTGATTATAAAGGTGCTCTACAGGTATCTCCGAAGGTGTTTTTTGGGTTGGCATAGATCGAGATTAGGATTTGTCACTCCATGTTTCGAAGAGGTATCTTTGGGCCCTCTCGGTAATACTCATCACTATAAGCCATGCAAGCACGATGATGAATGAGTAAGTTGCGGGATGAAGTATTACGGAACGAGTAAAGAGACTTGCTGGTAACGAGATTAAACTAGGTATGATGATACCAACGATCGAATCTCGGGCAAGTAACATACTGATGACAAAGAGAACAACGTATGTTGTTATGCGGTTTGACCGATAAAGATCTTCATAGATGTGTAGGAACCAAAATGAGCTTCCAGGTTCCGCTATTGGTTATTGATCGGAGACGTGTCTCCGTCATGTCTACATAGTTCTAGAACCCGTAGGGTCCGCACGCTTAACATTCGATGACGATTGGTATTATGAGTTTATGTGATATGATGTACCGAAGATTGTTCGGAGTCCCAAATATGATCACGGACATGATGAGGAGTCTCGAAATGGTCAAGACATAAGTATTGATATATTGGATGACTATATTCGGACACTGGAACTATTCCGGAGAAGTTTTGAATAAAATCGGAGTGCCTGAGGATTACCGAAACCCACCGGGGGAACTAGTGGGCCTAGATGGGCCTTAGTGGGAGAGGAGAAAGGGCCAGAAGGGGCTGGCCGCGCCCCCCCCCATCTGTCCGAATAGGACAAGGGAAGGGGGGCGGCGCCCCCCGAGGGAGAACTGGATTAGGGTGTATCCGGACAGCCGGACTATATACATCGTCCGGACTATCGAAGTGTGAAGATACAAGACTCAAGGCTCCGTCCCGTGTCTAGATGGGACTCTCCTTTGCGCGGAAGACAAGCTTGGCGATCTGGATATTATATTTGCTTCCTTGTAACCGACTCCATGTAAACCCTAGCCCTCTCCGGTGTCTATATAAACTGGAGAGGTTGGTCCTTAGAAGGCCGATCACAGTTACAATCATAATCATCATAGGCTAGCTCCTAGGGTTTAGCCTCTACGATCTTGTGGTAGATCTACTCTTGTACTACTCATATCGTCAATATACTCAGATCGTGGGTCAATAGTTGGGTTTGCCTGACTCCCTTGTTTTCGTACCTTACGTTCCATTATATCGGCTAAGGTAACGCAGGGAAAACTACTGCGATTGTGTCCCGGTTCTTCTGGACGAGCACCTCAGTAGAGAAAGCCGAAAACTGACCGGCATGATGCGGCGAGAGCTGGCCGCTGTTCGAGAGGTCTTAAAATCCTTCAAGATTTTTTCCGCTTTAGGCGATGAATCGGCCTCGTCCAATTTAGGCATATATAGCGCCCCAATTCGGCCTTCCGAATTCTAGGGGCTTCGCCGAAATTTAAAATTATAGACTTCTATGGCTAAGTGAAAGTTATAAAGCCGCATAGTCCGATTGCCTTGTTCGCTACGCCGGATACCTCCTTAAGGGACCAAACATTTGGATAAAGAGTATCCGGTTTTTCCATGAACACCCCAGTACTAGTTGCCTTGGGGCGGAAGCCGACGACTGGCCTACTTTCAGTATTCTATAAACAGCCGCACAGAAGGTAATATTTTAAATCAAACAGTGCTACATAGCACAAATAACTTCGTCTTTAAATTACAACAGCGGAAGAGGTACATTTAGTCAAAGATCGTGTCCTTGGTACATTCATCAGCCACGAGACGAGTGCCCTTCATAATGCCATCATAGTACTTCTCGGGACGGCGATGCGCCTTGCCCTCCGGTGGCCCGTCTTCACCAGCTTCTCCGCATCCAGCTTGCCTCAATGCACCATCGCGCGGGCAAAGGCCCGGCGGGCACCCTTAGTGCAAAAGGATCGCTTGATCACTTCAAGACGTTGACAGGCATTCACCATCCGCTTGATCAGGCCGAAGTAGCTAATGGGCAGGGGCTCACCAAGCCACATCCGGACTATGAAATCTTTCATAGCCACTTCGGCCGCCCTGTGGAGTCCGACCAACTGCTTCAGTTGGTCACTCAGAGGCATTGGGTGTTCGGCCCCAGCATACTGGGACCAGAACAGCTTCTCCGTGGAGCTCCCCTCCTCGGCAAGGTAGAACTCCGCGGCGAGGAGACACTGCATGGCAGATCTGTGAATGCCCCTGGAGAGCTCCGAATCCTGGTAAGTAAAAGAAACTCCTCCTCCACATGTTTGCTTTGCAAAAAGAATGTCTTACCCGCCGCTATCTTCTTGGCCGCCTGGATTTCCTATTGTGCCTTCTCAGCTTCAGCCTTGGCAACTTTCATACTCGCAAGGGCCTTCGCAAGCTCGGTGAGGGAGTCCCGGACTAGGGGGTGTCCGGATAGCCGAACTATCATCTTCAGCCGGACTCCTGGACTATGAAGATACAAGATTGAAGACTTCGTCCCGTGTCTGGATGGGACTTTCCTTGGCGTGGAAGGCAAGCTTGGCGATACGGATATGTAGATCTCCTACTATTGTAACCTACTCTTGTCACACCCTGATTTTCATGGCACAACACTTAAGTCATTAGATCATGCTAAAATGTGGTTTGACAAAAACTTTTGAGTGTTTTGTCTTTGCTTTGATTGAATGTTTGTCTGCTGTTTGCAAGTGCTCTAAAAATCAAATAAATCCTCCAACTCCTATACTTCATCTACTTGATCCAAAACCTTTCCCCAATGATCATGCCATGTGTATAGAGCAATATAGAATTTTCTTACAAAAATAATTTGGCCAAAAAGTATTTTCTAAATTTAGTTTTCCAAAAACCCCTGAATTGAGGTTTGCACTGCAAGTACTTAATTAAGGGCAGTAAAAATCTTTCTAAAAATGTATTTGACTCCTACTAGATGTAGGATACCCAGAAACCACAGAAATATAATTTTAAAAGTTATTTTCCTATTTTATTGAAAGGCTTTTTCTTAAGGCCAGAAATGGTCTTTAATAGGTAAAAATTATTTCATTGCTTCAAAAATATTTGACAAAATTCAGGGAAACTCATAGGACATATATAGTCCATATATAAGAGTTTCAACACATGGTTATGTTCAAAATATTGGTCAAACCCCTCAAAAACCATTTCTCGATATTTCAAGCTTTTGAAATATTTACAAAGGAAATATTCTCCAAAAATTCCAAGAAAATTCTAGCATGTCACATATGACATATCTGATGATCTTGCCAAGTCTCATGACTTGAAGAACAAGATAACTTCATAAAAACCCTTCAAAACCATTTCTGTCCATTCTGAAGTTTGAGCAACTTTACATTGCCAAGTATGTCCAAATGTGCTCAAACTTGGTGAGCATGCTTCATTGGTCTAATGATGCATCTGGACCAAATGGCACAGGTTGGAGAAGAGGAAATCTTGGTCAAAGTGCCTCAAAACCCTCTCTGACCAGAATCAAGTTTGAACTACCTTGCACTACCAACTTTTTCTCCAAGACCCCAACTTTGGTGAGCCTGATCATGTGACCAAATAAGGCTACCACACCAAGTGGTACATCAAGGAGAAATGATCTACTCCACTGGATCTACACAAATTCATTTCTGCCCATTTTTAGGGTTTGCAAGAGTTGCATGGGCAACTTTGTCCAAATAAGCTCTAAATGGGTGGAAGGCCCTAAATAGATGTGACATTTCACCCCATGGAGTACCTTGGCCAGTGGAAGTCATTAGCTTATCCAAAACTCCATCAAACACCTTCTGGCAAAAGATTAAAATGCCTATCTTGGCCACTTCCACTATTCTCCATGAGCTCAACTTGTTACCACAACCCCTACTAGTTCCCTGCGCACGTCCAAAGAGCAATGGCAACTCCACAGCTCAATTATTTGGAGGTGAAACCTCACTTTCTCTCTCTGACAGCAGCTTTCCTCCCATTCGCTCACCTCTCTCTCACTCTGGCAAGCCCTGTGGCATCCAATGCCTTTCCCACATTGTTTACTCCCTGAGCAGCCACTAGACACAAGTGGGCGCGAGAGACGCGAAAAAAGCTGCGGGTGCCGCCATTTCTGCGCCTGGAGCACGCCAACAGCTCCCGACCGTTGACACGGCACTCCCGACCACCTCGAGCCTCCACCTCGCGCCAGTCGATGCTCCTCGACGTCCGCAACACGACACCGAGCTGGCCCCCTCCTCTCTCTTCCTCCTGCTGCCTCCTCTCAAGACGCCAAGACTGCCGCCCGAGCGCTCCAATGGGCGACCTCACACACGCGCCTCTGACCTCGCCCCGCTTTCCCTTTCCTTCTCCCCCGACTTGGACCACGCCCACGAACACCATAGACAACCTCACTCCCTCCCTCCTGGCTTCCCGAGCCGTTGCCGCGGCCACCCGTGCGCCGCGTCCACCATAAGCTACGGGGCGGCTATTTAAGGCCACCCCCGAGCCTCCTCTCCACTCCGTTTGCTCCCCCTCTCCCCTAGAGTCCCTCTGGACCAACTCACTCCTCCTCTCGCGCCCTCTATAGCCCTCCATGGCCGGAGAGCCGCCGCCGGCCTCCACCTAAATTCAGCCGAGCCCGAGCTCTTCTCCCTCTCCTCTCTCCACCAGCAGCCCCCCCTGAGCAAGGCGGAGCTCCCACGCTCTTTCCCTCGACCGGGGGCACCAGAAGCGCCATACCCAAACTCGCCGACGCCACCGTCCGCCCGGCATCAAGCCGCCGTCCGACCGTCCCGGCAGCCGTGGCATACACGAATGGATGCGGCGCCGACGCCGAGCTCATACATAGCCAGAGCGCTGCGGAGGTGCTCCGTAGCGCCGTAGTCGCTGCCGGGCTCTCTGCTCCCTCGCCAGCGAAAGCGGGGGAAGAAGACGGCGAACTCGACAGCGGGCCCGCTGCGTCGCTGGCCCAGCCACGGGGCCACGCTGGCAAGTGGAGGCGCATTCGGTTTCTCCCGCGTCCCCGCAGCGAAGGCGTACTCCGGCTGGGCGCCTTCGACGTCGCCCCTGACACCGTGCGGTGAGCATTGTGCCAGCCCATCGCTATCCTTCGCTGGTGCAGGGATAAGGGTAATGCCCATATTCCTTTTATTCTTTTCCAAAGGAGCTTGTAAAATCTCCCAAATATTCAAATTAACTCCAAATCCAATGATTCAAATTCCTAGTGGTTCCAAAAATCATTCCCTATCACATGGTGCTATTTGCACATTTTTCCAGAATCATTTCTTTCACAAATATTTATTTAATCCTATTTTTCCATTTCTGTGATGAACTTTAGAAAATCACAGAGGGCTCATATTTGATCCAAATTCCATGATTCAAATTCCTAGATGCATCTAAGTTCAAAACTTAGTTTTTGAACATTTTTACTAATATTTTCTGTATCACCTCAACTAATGGTGTATTTCTTTGTATATAGCCAACTTTGCAAAATCATAGGATATTCGTTTGAACTCCAAATCTAGTGAAACCAATTCCTAGATGCTTCTAAAATCATCCTTGTTAAATGGGTATCTTTGCCCATTTTCCAAGAATATATTTCTGTACACTTCTTGCAAATCCATAAACCTCTTGTTTCCATCATATCAAAATGTTCAGAGATATCCACTTATCAGATCCTAATAAAACCACCTTGGTCATCCCTCATATGACCAGAGGTATCCTAGAAAAGTCCAACTCATATTTTTAGAGCACTTTTATTTCCTGCCTTGTTGTGTTGCTTATTGTGTTGTTTCCGACGTTAGTTGACGAAGTAGACGGAGTACTTGGAGAAGGACCAGAAGACTTGAAGACTCGAGGACAGCAAGCAGCCCTTTGACCATGTCTATGGAACCCTTTTTATGCATGTCATTTAGCTCTTTATTATTGTTGCATCGGAATCATGATGAGATGGTGAACCACGTGGGTTGGTTGCCACGATTACTTCCTCGTTGATACTTGCATTGTGCATGGCCCTACCTTCTTATGAGGGTTATGCCGGTGGGAGTAGATAGGATGCTAATGTAGGTGCTACGCAAATGGGATGGGTTTGTGCATGGTGATGGAGACAAAATATTTTCAAAGTCTTTTGAAAACCCCGTCGGGTGCCACTTATGCCCGAGGGAGATGATGAGATGGGTGACCACTTGATGACGAAGTGGTGTGCCAAGCAAAAGGGTGTGTTGTTTTCAAAACGGATTGGTCGGAGTTGCGACTGTTATTCCAACCTTACATGCGCGACCACTCTACCCTTATATGGGAAAGGGCATTATTGAGTACCTAGTCCGATACTAGCTTGGAGTCCGCATTACTAGTGACGGGGAGAGTTGGTGCTCTCTCTTGGGACGGGTCGTGCTGTAGGGCGGCCATGACCATCTTTATGGGGCACCGGACACACCGCTGGTACCCGTGCGGTGGTATGTGATGAATATGGGAGCAAGGCTCCACGAAAATGTTATGTGAAATGTTGGGCACGGGGTTATCGCTAATCGAGTGGACTCCATGTTAGTGTCGTCTAGGGAAAGGTAGTGATCGGTGCTTACCCCGGTACTTGCGGTACCGCTGGTCGTGGATGACACGGAAGTTCCCGGATCTAGTGGGTAAAGTGTGCAACCTCTGCAGAGTGTAAAACTATTCAATAGCCGTGTCCACGGTCAAGGACAGTTGGGTAACCGCTCTTGGGCTACGCCCACTTGTTTTCAAATCCAGGTGTGTGAGATGATGGTGTTGTCTTGATCAAGTCAGAGGACTTGACACGATTGAGATGGGTTGGTGCCCTCTCTGTTTATGATAAATGGGTTGGTGCCCATTCTATTTATGTTGATATCTGTGACCAGTTCTTATGGTTACGTGAATTCTCTTGATGCATGCTTTATAGGATGTTGAACATGTCCTTGCACTCAAAACTAGCTTTATGCAAAAACTTTACCTATGTCATGCATTACTGTACCTTGAACCAAATCATGGGTTGCTTGCGAGTACATTCAAAGTACTCATTGGCTTGCCACTGGTTATTTAATTGACCAGGCATGGAAGAACCGGTGTTCGGAGAAGATCATGCGAACTAGGACGCTTCCTCAAATGTAATGCCCGTAGGGTTAAGGCAGATGGCATGGGTTCTACTTATCGACGATGATTTCCGTTGCTATGTTTCATTTGATGTTCAGCCCTTAAGGCTTTATCGATGTAAGACTTGACCATGTTGGTCACTATTTGTGAAAGACGGTATGTATGGATGTAAGACTCTTGTTATTCAGCTTCGTGTGTTCAAGTGAGCATTGATCTCGGGATCACTGTACACGCATTCGGTGATCACGACTTGCGAGTCGGGTCCCCACAGAGCTGGTATCGAGCCATCCCGACGTAGGAAGCCTTAGTTAGCATGGTCGTTAGTTAGGGTAAAACTATTTCCAAACTACTACTAGTTTTCAAAACTATCTGTACTTCTCTTCCCTTCTCAAGTTTTTCGAAAACTAAGGTATACTCTCCTTATTGGTCTCTTCCCCTTTAAAATCTTTAGTCGCTAGAACCATTATGCCCCTAACCACAGGATTCCTTGTAATCCTCGTGGATAATATGGAAGGATGATGCCTTGCCAGACATTCACCCACATCTCCTGAACACAAGATAGGCGACATCACAACAAGACGATACCAACAGAAGATACATCCTCGAGGAATAAGGACCTGAAGACCCAGGAGATGGTGACACCCTTGACACTGCCCCCAAGATGATGCAACCTTAGCCGCGATGATCAGGGCATAGGATATGCAAGAGCATGATCGCTAATAGAGTAACCATGACACTACCGTTGTTGTATCGGCAACCACCGATGGATGAGAACCTAGCCATTTGGTCCGCCTCACCATGGTCAGCAGGAAAACGGTTCTCCTCATTCCCCGCTCTTGGTGTCGATGTTATCATCAACGTAACCGACATGATGGACCTCTGTTATGCTTTGATCATGTCATTGCATAAAGGATTACCTACCTGGTACCATCGATGGCTTAGAAGACAACAGAAGACCGAGTCAATGCCTGCTATGAGAAGCCACCTCCACCCCATCACTTCAACAGGCGAGAAGCTGTTGAAGACTCTTCAAGCTCAACCGGATCGTTTTTTAACAACTACAAGAAACGTAGCAACACCTGAGGGAAACCAGGGAGACTGCACGAGGCACAAGGCACGACTATGGAGTCCGAGAACCCCTCGGGTAGGATGAGTCGTGTACCCCCTATGCGCAGCCAAGTCCGTATGATGGTTCGAATAGAACCATGATTGTGTGTTGCTCGCTTTTATTTGTTTGTGTTTTGATATCAGTCGCCCTTTGGCCCTAGGCAACAAGTACGCGACTATATCACCTGCCTTATTTTGTTGTTTGTGCCTTGCCTTTTTGGCACTTGCTTGTTTTCACCTGCACTGTAGAACCCCCTTTAGGCGTTCCCCTCCTCTATGCTACTTCCCCCTCTCATCTCTCTCCTCAACCGAAGACAAGCAAGACAATATGCACCAAGGATTTCATCTCGGCGACCAACAAGCATTGATGACTTTTACTACAGCCTCCTCGACCAAGTGCAACCCAGAGAATTATGTTTAACCCTCAAGACTAGAAACCCATTCCTAGACCTTTCGAGACTTCACGAGATACCCCAGCTCGAAACCTTAACCACGAGCTTAACCTACGGAATTGCAAGAGAATCTGTTAAGCCTCTGTAACCTTGCTTGTCACTGGGTTCATTATGGAACTAGTGGACATAGTGAATGAGCACATTATCTTCCTAAGATAGCACCAAAACTGACGATGCCATAGGGAGGACCAATCTGAGGATATAGGAATAGAGGGCAAATGACCTGATGAGCTTATAGCAATAACTTGAGGAATTATACGAGACTATTTGGTGGATTATGAGGCCTTGATGTTGGTAGAAGAACTTGGTGGGATCATAAGTATAGATTAGCATAGCTTTTCAATACCCTGAGTAAATTGGATTTAGCAGGATAGTTGTGTTCGCAAGCTGAAACTCCTGGAAGTGCAAGGATTTGACTTGATCAGATGGTAATGATAGGTGATAGTTGATATTACGATAATGACTTGGGGGAAAGTGTAGGAATTCTCGTTGGACATGAGATTTGGATTTAAGAGGGTGATTCTAGTTGAATATAGATGCTGAGTATGTCTACATGGTTCGGAGTAAATCGGATTTTGACTGACGATCTCGATCATGATACCATGTTTCTCGGTGGACGATAAACTAGGAGATTGGGCTAATTGTCGGAGTTTATTTAGGCATCTTTGTGAGTTTGACCTTGGAGTATTATTAGAACACAATAATGGGAATTGGTGGACTAACTATAGTAAGGCAGCCCTTTCAAGTATTGGGGATTATAAGGACTTTAGGAGATCATGTGGAACACCAGCATAGGCGTTGGGTTTGTAGAATTAATGGATTATGTAGCGATTAATGGAAGTTAACAGGTTGTTGGAGTTGATTCATAGGAAAGGAAACAAGATTTTGGAGTGGCATATGACGTGTTTCCTTAATACCTGATGCGCCAAAGATGGACCTTGGAGGAATAGGATGAGCACTTGGATTGTCCTGTTTTATTCCAGCTTGGAAGCTTGTATGCTCTACCCATGGATTTTTAGGGGTGGCCGCACACACATGAGTTTGGGGATCGTAGACATATATGATTTTGTGAGATCTCCTCTTGGGAGTCATGAGGATATGATTAGCATGAGTGAAGATTGGAGTTGACCTATACGAATGATGCTTTCAATAGTATAAGGTGATCTGTTTGGAGGACTAGATAGACTATTGGCATCTCAGAAACCGTGCTTAAAGATAGGAGGATAAATGTTCATTCACACACTAGAATCCTTGAAGCCCTTATGCCCTACCAAGCCACAACACGGTTGGATCATGACCTTGGGCCTTGGCTCTAGATCAATAAGACCTTGACCAATGCTCAACCGTGACCCTCACTAATGCCTCAGCCCACTCTATGTACCCCAAATACTTCATAGAGTACTTGGGCAAGTAGATCATCATCCTTACTTGAGGACATGAATGTCCACTTGAAGACGGAAGAAGAGTTGATCAGCTGGTTAGGGAACATCCAAGACCGCATGTCAAGGAGGAAGAACTATACCAACCACCGTCGTCCAAGGAGTGAGCTTCGCGTTGAAGACCGTGCACAACTGCAAGCCACTCCTCTCAAAGGCAACTACGGCCTCATGAAGAAAACTATGCTACTCATGACCTTGAGCTAGCAGCGAAGGTTCATGCCACAAGACATGGCGACATTACCTCTTACTAAGGGATGTGAGATATACATGGATCACAAAGGTCTCAAGTATATTTTCACTCAAAAGGAATTGAACACGAGGCAAAGAGGATGGCTAGACTTGATCAAAGATTATGACCTCGGTGTTCAATACCACCCTAGGAAGGCTAATGTGGTAGCAGATGCATTAAGCGTAAAGGCTTGTTCCTTGAATGCTATGTTAAGGACAGTGCTGCCCGCCTATATGAAGAACTTGAAAGCTTCGGGTTGGAACTGGTTGCACCAGGACTCTTAACTAACCTTGAAGTCAAGCCTTCAGGTGGCACCATTTGAAGTGTTATACGGACGGAAGTGCCGCACACTCCTCAATTGGTCAGAGACCGGAGAAGGACTTGTCTTTGGGCCCGACATCCCCCGTGAAGCCGAAGAGCAAGTCCAGCTTGTCATAGAGCGTTTGAAGACTGCCAAGTCAAGACAAAAGAGCTACGCCGACCCACATCGTCAAGACATGACCTTCCGGGTTGGAGGCCATGTTTATCACCGGGTCACCCCTCTCAAAGGAACCCAGCACTTCCATGACAAAGGAAAGCTCGCCCCAAGATTCATCAGCCTTCTTCGAGATCACTCCAAGATTTAACAACCCCCTCAGGATCACCGCAAGGCGAAGAATAGACGGCTACCAGCTGGAGTTGCCACCTGAGCTACCTGATGTGCACAACGCTTTCCATGCATCCCAACCCCGAAAGTGTTTCCAATTTCCTAGCTAGCCCGAGCACTAATAAGGACATTGACCACCAGGCCATAGACCCCTAGCCCAATCTAACCTACTGTGAGCTACACATTAGCAGCTTGGATCAAGAAGAGCGTCATGCACGGCCACAAAGACCAGGTCCTTCAAGATTCCAAGGAGCACCACTCAAGAGTGAAAGATGAGGACGTGAAGACTACCCCAGCATCCAAGATTCTCAGACTCTTTCCGCGCCTAGTCTAGGAATCTCGGGGACGAGATTCTTGTAAGGGGGGTAGGTCTGTCACACCCTGATTTTCATGGCACAACACTTAAGTCATTAGATCATGCTAAATTGTGGTTTGACAAAAACTTTTGAGTGTTTTGTCTTTGCTTTGATTGAATGTTTGTCTGCTGTTTGCAAGTGCTCTAAAAATCAAATAAATCCTCCAACTCCTATACTTCATCTCCTTGATCCAAAACCTTTTCCCAATGATCATGCCATGTGTATAGAGCAATATAGAATTTTCTTACAAAAATAATTTGGCCAAAAAGTATTTTCTAAATTTAGTTTTCCAAAAACCCCTGAATTGAGGTTTGCACTGCAAGTACTTAATTAAGGGCAGTAAAAATCTTTCTAAGAATGTATTTGACTCCTACTAGATATAGGATACCCAGAAACCACAGAAATATAATTTTAAAAGTTATTTTCCTATTTTATTTAAAGGCTTTTTCTTAAGGCCAGAAATGGTCTTTAATAGGTAAAAATTATTTCATTGCTTCAAAAATATTTGACAAAATTCAGGGAAACTCATAGGACATATATAGTCCACATATAAGAGTTTCAACACATGGTTATGTTCAAAATATTGGTCAAACCCCTCAAAAACCCTTTCTGGATATTTCAAGCTTTTGAAATATTTACAAAGGAAATATTCTCCAAAAATTCCAAGAAAATTCTAGCATGTCACATATGACATATCTGATGATCTTGCCAAGTCTCATGACTTGAAGAACAAGATAACTTCATAAAAACCCTTCAAAACCATTTCTGTCCATTCTGAAGTTTGAGCAACTTTACATTGGCAAGTATGTCCAAATGTGCTCAAACTTGGTGAGCATGCTTCATTGGTCTAATGATGCATCTGGACCAAATGGCACAGGTTGGAGAAGAGGAAATCTTGGTCAAAGTGCCTCAAAACCCTCTCTGACCAGAATCAAGTTTGAACTACCTTGCACTACCAACTTTTTCTCCAAGACCCCAACTTTGGTGAGCCTGATCATGTGACCAAATAAGGCTACCACACCAAGTGGTACATCAAGGAGAAATGATCTACTCCACTGGATCTACACAAATTCATTTCTGCCCATTTTTAGGGTTTGCAAGAGTTGCATGGGCAACTTTGTCCAAATAAGCTCTAAATGGGTGGAAGGCCCTAAATATATGTGACATTTCACCCCATGGAGTACCTTGGCCAGTGGAAGTCATTAGCTTATCCAAAACTCCATCAAACACCTTCTGGCAAAAGATTAAAATGCCTATCTTGGCCACTTCCACTATTCTCCATGAGCTCAACTTGTTACCACAGCCCCTACTAGTTCCCTTTGCACGTCCAAAGAGCAATGGCAACTCCACACTCAATTATTTGGAGGTGAAACCCTCACTTTCTCTCTCTGGACAGCAGCTTTCCTCCCATTCTCTCACCTCTCTCTCACTCCTGGCAAGCCCCAGGGCATCCAATGCCTTTCCCACATTGTTTACTCCCCTGAGCAGCCACTAGACACAAGTGGGCGCATGAGGACGCGAGGAAAAGCTGCGGTGCCGCCATTTATGCGACTCTGAGCACGCCAACAGGTGCTCCCGACCGTTGACACGGCACTCCCGACCACCTCGAGCCTCCCCCTCGCGCCAGTCGATGCTCCTCGACGTCCGCAACACGACACCGAGCTGGCCCCCTCCTCTCTCTTCCTCCTGCTGCCTCCTCTCGCACGCGCACCGGCCGCCCGAAGGCTCCAATGGGCGACCTCACACGCGCGCGCCTCTGACCTCGCCCCGCTTTCCCTTTCCTTCTCCCCGACTTGGACCACGCCCACGAACGCCATAGACAACCTCACTCCCTCCCTCCTGGCCTCCCGAGCCGTTGCCATGCCACCCGTGCGCCAAGGCCCACCATAAGCTACGGGCGGCTATTTAAGGCCACCCCGAGCCTCCTCTCCACTCCGCTTGCTCCCCTCTCCCTAGAGTCTCTCTCGACCAACTCACTCCTCCTCTCGCGCCTCTATAGCCCTCCATGGCCGGAGAGCCGCCGCCTCCACCTAAATTCAGCCGAGCCCGAGCTCTTCTCCTCTCCTCTCTCCACCAGCAGCCCCCCGAGCAAGGCGGAGCTCCCACGCTTTTCCCTCGACCGGGGCGCACCAGTAGCGCCATGCCCAACTCGCCGACGCCGCCGTCCGCCGGCATCAAGCCGCCGTCGCCTCCGACCGTCCCCGCAGCCGTGGCATACACGAATGGATGCGGCGCCGACGCCGAGCTCATCCATAGCCGAGGCGCTGCGGAGGTGCTCCGTGGCGCCAGTAGTCGCTGTCGGGCTCTCTGCTCCCTCGCCAAAGCGAAGGGGGAGGAAGACGAAGGCGAACCTGACAGGCGGGGCCCGCTCGTCAGTGGCCCAGCCACGGGGCCACGCTGGCAAGTGGAGGCGCATTCGGTTTCTCCCGCGTCCCCGCAGCGAAGGCGTACTCCGGCTGGGCGCCTTCGACGTCGCCCCTGACACCGTGCAGCTGAGCCGCTGTGCCGGCCCACTGCTATCCTTCGCCTGGTGCGCAGGATAAGGGTAATGCCCATATTCCTTTTTATTCTTTTCCAGTGAGCTTGTAAAATCTCCCAAATATTCAAATTAACTCCAAATCCAATGATTCAAATTCCTAGTGGTTCCAAAAATCATTCCCTATCACATGGTGCTATTTGCACATTTTTCCAGAATCATTTCTTTCACAAATATTTATTTAATCCTATTTTTCCATTTCTGTGATGAACTTTAGAAAATCACAGAGGGCTCAAATTTGATCCAAATTCCATGATTCAAATTCCTAGATGCATCTAAGTTCAAAACTTAGTTTTTGAACATTTTTACTAATATTTTCTGTATCACCTCAACTAATGGTGTATTTCTTTGTATATAGCCAACTTTGCAAAATCATAGGATATTCGTTTGAACTCCAAATCTAGTGAAACCAATTCCTAGATGCTTCTAAAATCATCCTTGTTAAATGGGTATCTTTGCCCATTTTCCAAGAATATATTTCTGTACACTTCTTGCAAATCCATAAACCTCTTGTTTCCATCATATCAAAATGTTCAGAGATATCCACTTATCAGATCCTAATGAAACCACCTTGGTCATCCCTCATATGACCAGAGGTATCCTAGAAAAGTCCAACTCATATTTTTAGAGCACTTTTATTTCCTGCCTTGTTGTGTTGCTTATTGTGTTGTTTCCGACGTTAGTTGACGAAGTAGACGGAGTACTTGGAGAAGGACCAGAAGACTTGAAGACTCTGAGGAACAGGCAAGCAGCCCTTTGACCATGTCTATGGAACCCTTTTTATGCATGTCATTTAGCTCTTTATTATTGTTGCATCGGAATCATGATGAGATGGTGAACCACGTGGGTTGGTTGCCACGATTACTTCCTCGTTGATACTTGCATTGTGCATGGCCCTACCTTCTTATGAGGGTTATGCCGGTGGGAGTAGATAGGATGCTAATGTAGGTGCTACGCAAATGGGATGGGTTTGTGCATGGTGATGGAGACAAAATATTTTCAAAGTCTTTTGAAAACCCGTCGGTGCCACTTATGCCCGAGGGAGATGATGAGATGGGTGACCACTTGATGACGAAGTGGTGTGCCAAGCAAAAGGGTGTGTTGTTTTCAAAACGGATTGGTCGGAGTTGCATCGTTATTCCAACCTTACATGCGCGACCACTCTACCCTTATATGGGAAAGGGCATTATTGAGTACCTAGTCCGATACTAGCTTGGAGTCCGCATTACTAGTGACGGGGAGAGTTGGTGCTCTCTCTTGGGACAGGGTCGTGCTGTAGGGCGGCCATGACCATCTTTATGGGGCACCGGACACACCGCTGGTACCCGTGCTGCTGGTATGTGATGAATATGGGAGCAAGGCTCCACGAAAATGTTATGTGAAATGTTGGGCACGGGGTTATCGCTAATCGAGTGGACTCCATGTTAGTGTCGTCTAGGGAAAGGTAGTGATCGGGTGCTTACCCCGGGTACTTGCGGTACCGCGGGTCGTGGATGACACGGAAGTTCCCCGGATCTAGAGGGTAAAGTGTGCAACCTCTGCAGAGTGTAAAACTATTCGAATAGCCGTGTCCACGGTCAAGGACAGTTGGGTAACCGCTCTTGGGCTATGTCCACTTGTTTTCAAATCCAGTGTGTGAGATGATGGTGTTGTCTTGGATCAAGTCAGAGGACTTGACACGATTGAGATGGGTTGGTGCCCTCTCTGTTTATGATAAATGGGTTGGTGCCCATTCTATTTATGTTGATATCTGTGACCAGTTCTTATGGTTACGTGAATTCTCTTGATGCATGCTTTATAGGATGTTGAACATGTCCTTGCACTCAAAACTAGCTTTATGCAAAAACTTTACCTATGTCATGCATTACTGTACCTTGAACCAAATCATGGGTTGCTTGCGAGTACATTCAAAGTACTCATTGGCTTGCCACTTGTTATTTAATTGACCAGGCATGGAAGAACCGGAGTTCGGAGAAGAGTTCTTTGGAGACGATCATGCGAACTAGGACGTTTCCCAGTCAGAATGCCTGTAGGGTTAAGGCAGATGGCATGGGTTCTACTTATCGACGATGATTTCCGCTGCTATGTTTCATTTGATGTTCAGCCCTTAAGGCTTTATCAATGTAAGACTTGACCATGTTGGTCACTATTTGTGAAAGACGGTATGTATGGATGTAAGACTCTTGTTATTCAGCTTCTGTGTGTTCAGTGAGCATTGATCTCTGGGATCACTGTACACGTGCATTCGGTGATCACGACTTGCGAGTCGGGGTCCCCACAACTCTGTGTAACCCTAACCCTATTCGGTGCCTATATAAACCGGAGGGTTTTAGTCCGTAGGACGAACAACAATCATACCATAGGCTAGCTTCTAGGGTTTAGCCTCTCTGATGTTGTGGTAGATCTACTCTTGTACTACCCATATCATCAATATCAATCAAGCAGGATTAGGATTTACCTCCAATGCGAGGGCCCGAACCTGGTTAAAAACATCGTGTCCCTTGTCTCCTATTACCATCCGCCTAGACGCACAGTTCGGGACCCCCTACCCGAGATCCACCGGTTTTCACACCGACATTGGTGCTTTCATTGAGAGTTCCTATGTGTTGTCATATTTAGGCCCGATGGCTCCTTTGATGATCGACAACGATGCGGTCCAGGGTGAGACTTTTCTCCCTGGACAGATCTTCGTATTCGGCAGCTTTGCACTGCAGGCCAATTCGCTTGGCCATCTAGAGCAGATTGAAAGCTACGCCCCTGGCCATCAGGTCAGATTTGGAAGTTTGAACTATACGGCTGACGTCCGCGGAGACTTGATCTTCGACAGGTTTGAGCCACAGCCAAGCGCGCCGCACTGTCACGATGGGCATGATCTAGCTCTACCGCTGAACAGTGTCCCGGAGGCGGCACCAGTGTCCGCTCCGACCTTTAGCTCGGAGCTGACTGCGCCGATCGAGGACGGGTGGCTGGCACCACCTCGGGGGCTGCTATCTCTATGGCAATTGAGTCGAACACCAACCCTGTCCTTTGCGAAGCTCGTGACTCCAAGGTGCTGGACTCCTGTCCGGACTCCGAACCTCCCCGCGCCCCTGCCAATCAAATCCGATTGGGCGCCGGTCATGGAGTTCACCGCCACGGACATCTTTCAGCACTCGCCCTTTGGCGACATCCTGAACTCACTAAAGTCTCTCTCTTTATCAGGAGAGCCCTGGCCGGACTATGGTCAGGAAGGTTGGGATGCGGCCGACGAAGAAATTCACAACCCACCCACCACCCACTTCGTAGCCACTGTTGATGATTTAACCGACATGCTCGACTTCGACTCCGAAGACATCGACGGTATGGACGACGATGTAGGAGACGACCAAGAACCAGCGCCTACAGGGCACTGGAAGGCCACCTCATCATACGACATTTACATGGTGGACATCCCAAAAGATGGGAATGGCGATGGAACAACGGAGGATGACCCCTCCAAGAAACAGCCTAAGCACCGGCGTCAGCGGCGCCGCTCTAAATCCCGCCACAGTAAAAACGGCGATTCCGGCACCGGAGACAATAACACCCCGGACAGTGCCGAAGACAATCCCCTCCAGCAGGATTCAGCGCAGGAGGATGGAGAAGCCAGCCCGCATGAGAGAGCGGCAGACAGAGAGGTAGAGGATGCTAATTACATGCCTCCCTCCGAAGACGAGGCAAGCCTCGACGACAATGAATTTTTCGTGCCTGAGAATCCCGTCGAACAAGAGAGTTTCAAACGCAGGCTTATGGCCACGGCAAGCAGCCTTAAGAAAAAGAAGCAACAGCTTTTAGCTGACCAAGATTTGCTAGCCGACAGATGGACTGAAATCCTGGCGGCCGAAGAGTACGAACTCAAACGCCACTCCAAGAGTTACCAAAAATGGAGGCTGCTTCCCCGATTAGAGGAGGAACCACCTAAACCTACATCACCAGCGCATGATACGGCCGACCTGCCACCTCGTGGCCGCGACAGAGAGGCCTTTTGGCCCTCCACTAAAGCCGCACCCCGGCGCCGCTCGAAACATACCAAGATGCGAGAAAACGCGCCAGACCTGCGGGATATACTGGAGGACAAGGCAAGGCAAACAAGATCAACCATCGATCACGTGGGCGCCCCACGATACGTGATGATAACCGTCACGCCGGATATGGCAATTCCGGCTGGGCCGAACACAGTAGACAAAGCTCATTTGAGCTGCGTCGTGATATAGCCCAATACAGAGGTGCCGCACACCCACTATGCTTCACAGACGAAGTGATGGATCATCAAATCCCTGAGGGTTTCAAACCCGTAAACATTGAATCATACGATGGCACAACAGATCCTGCGGTCTGGATCGAGGACTATCTACTCCATATCCACATGGCCAACAGTGATGATCTACACGCTATCAAATACCTCCCACTCAAGCTTAAAGGACCAGCTCGGCATTGGCTTAACAGCTTGCTAGCATAGTCAATCGGTTGTTGGGAAGACTTGGAAGCCTCATTCCTCGACAACTTCCAGGGCACCTATGTGTGACCACCAGACGCCGATGACCTAAGCCACATAATTCAGCAGCCAGAGGAATCAGCCAGACAATTCTGGACACGGTTCCTAACCAAGAAAAATCAAATCGTCGACTGTCCGGATGCAGAGGCCCTTGTAGCCTTGAAACATAACATCCGCGATGAGTGGCTTGCCCGGCACCTAGGACAGGAAAAGCAGAAATCCATGGCAGCCCTCACAACACTCATGACTCGCTTCTACACGAGAGAGGGTAGCTGGCTAGCTCGTAGTAACAACATGACCAAGAGCCCTGGTAATTCGGAAACCAAGGACAGCAATGGCAGGTAGCGTCGCAACAAGCACAAGCGCCGCATTAACAGCGATAATGTTGAGGTTACGGCAGTCAATGCTGGATTCAGAGGCTCCAAACCCGGTCAGCGGAAAAAGCCATTCAAAAGAAATACTCCGGGCCCGTCCAATTTGGACCGAATACTCGATCGCTTGTGCCAGATACACGGCACTCCCGAAAAACTAGCCAATCACACCAACAGGGATTGCTGGGTGTTCAAGCAGGCAGGCAAGCTAACTGCCGAAAACAATGACAAGGGGCTGCATAGTGACGACGAGGAGGAGCCCTGGCCGCCGAACAATAGAGGACAGAAAAGCTTTCCCCCACAAGTGCGGAAGGTGAACATGATATACGCAACCCACATACCCAAAAGGGAGCGGAAGCTTGCACTAAGGGACGTATATGCGATGTAGCCAGTCGCCCCAAAGTTCAATCCATGGTCCTCCTGCCCGATCACTTTTGATCGAAGGGACCACGCCACTAGCATCCGCCATGGCGGATTCGCCGCATTGGTTCTAGACCCAATCGTCGACGGATTTCACCTCACTAGAGTCCTGATGGACGGCGGCAGCAGCCTGAACCTGCTTTATCAGGATACAGTGCGCAAGATGGGCATAGACCACTCAAGGATTAAACCCACAAAGACGACCTTCAAAGGCGTCATACCAGTGTAGAGGCCAACTCATGACAGCTCGCCACACTTGAAGTGGTCTTCCGATCACCGGATAACTTCTGAAGCGAGGAATTAATCTTCGACATAGTCCCGTTCCGCAGTGCCTATCACGCACTGCTCGGACGAACCGCATTTGCAAAGTTCAATGTGGTGCCGCACTACGCATACCTCAAGCTCAAGATGCCAGGCCCTCGAGGAGGCATTGCGGTCAACGGAAACACCGAACGCTCTCTCCAAACGGAGGAGCATATGGCGGCCCTCGCGGCAGAAGTACAAACCAGCCTCTTAAGGCAATTCTCGAGTCCGCCTATTAGACGTCCGGACACCGTCAAGCGCGCCCGGAGTAACCAACAAGAAGACCCCCTGGCACGTCCCGAGCACGCGTAGCAATGTGGCCCCAACCCCAGTCCTCACGAAATTGCGAAACCAGTACTACGCGTACATAACTATGCCTGGAAATACCATGGGCATAGGGGGAGGGGCACGACCACGGCAGGCCTATAATGCGGCTCAACCGCACTAGGGGCTCCCAATTGTGTCATTCTTCCTTTTTCTCTTACTTTCAGGACTCCTTTCTCAAGAAACCCTGTCCGGCAGTAGAATCGCCGAACGCACGATGCAACAGCCAGGGAAGCAGAAAGCTACGTCGAATGTCCAGGTGGTCTCTATAACGAGCAGTATACTTGTTTTACATAACATCCCGCAGCTTGCTCCTGGAGGGAGACATGTCAAATAGTCCCGTCCCTTGCTTATCGCACTATTTGTATCGTTCTCCTTTTAACGCAGCTTTTTTCGAAAAAACAATGCATAGCGTTTGCCTATTATTGCATTCCTTTTTTTATTTTATCTATACATGTTCACTTATGACATGTTGCACCCGTGCGCTTTGGTACAGCCAAACACACCAGGGGCTTAAGTACCCCAAAATATGGTGTTATAGGTCCGAACACTTTCACAAGTGCGGCACCCCGAACTTATAGCATTATATGAATCGGCTCCGAATCCTGTCTTGGGTCAATAGTTGGGTTTGCCCGGCTCCCATGTTTTGGTCCCTTACGTTCCGTTATATTGGCTAAGGTAGTGCTGGGAGAACCACTGCGATTCTTCCCCGGTTGAGCTAGGTTAAGCACCTCAGTGGAGAAAGCTAAAACTAACCGTCATGATAGGGCGAGAGCCGGTCGCTGTTCGAAAGGTTTTTCGAGTCCCTAAAGACTTATGCCGCCTAGAGCGAGGAGTCGGCTTTGTCCGACCCAGGCGTGGATAGCGCCCCGAACTCGGTCTTCCCAATACTAGGGGCTTCGCCGAAATTTAAAATTATAGAATTCTATGGCTAAGTGAGAGTGTTCAAGCATTATAGTCTGGTTGCCTTGTTTGTGGCGTTGAGCGCCTCCCTCGAAGGACCCAAGAATGGGAAAAAGAGCGCTCAAGTTTATCCCAACACCCCAAAGACTCGTGGCATGGGGGCGAAGGCACGACTCGCCATCTCTCAAATTTAATAAATGGCCGCATAGAAGGTAATATTTTAAATTCACAAGATTTGTTAGCGCATATGAACAAGTTTTCAAGCGTACAGGATAACAAATGCGAGTTTACTCAAAAATTACATCTTTGGAGCTTTCACCCGCTATAAGGCAGGCACCCTCCAGGACGCCCTGATAATACATCTTGGGTTTGAGATACTCCCTGCCCGGCGGCGGAGCGTCCGTCACAAGCTTCTCAGCGTCCATCTTGCCCAAGTGCACTTTAGCACGGGCAAGGGCCCTACGGGCACCTTCAATGCGGACGGAGCGCTTGACGACTTCAATCCATGGACATGCGTCCACCAGCCGCCTCACAAGCCCGAAGTAGCTCCCAGGCATGGCCTCCTTCGGCCACAGCCGAACTATGAGGCCCTTCATGGCCTGTTCGGCCACCTTACGGAGCTCGACCTGCTGCTTCAGCTGGTCGCTTAGGGGCACCGAGTGTCCGGCCTCAGCATACTGAGATCAGAACACCTTCTCCGTCGAGCTCCCTTCCTCGGCCCGGTAGAATGCGGCGGCATCGGACACACTGAGGGGCAGATCTGCGAATGCTCCTAGAGAGCTCCGGATTTGGGTAAGTAACAAGTAATTCACTTTCACGTGCTTGCTTTGCATGAAGACCCGCCGCTATCTTCCTTATTGCCTCAATTTCCTGGAGGGTTTTTTGGGCTTCAGCCTTAGCGGCTTTGGCGCTCTCAAGAGTCGAGGCGAGCTTGGACTCTCGACTCTTTGAGTCACGCTCCAAACTCTCGTGTTTTTCCACGAGAGCCTGGAGCTCTTGCTGCACCTCCGCCACCAGCGCCTCCAGCTTCTCTCGCTCGGTGCATTCCGCGGCCACATTGCTTTTGGCCCTGGACACCGCGTCCTTCAGGGCCGCCACCTCGTTCATGGCCCTTGCAATTCTCATGTTATTCTTGTTATTTTTTGCAACCACATTTTTTATATATACTTCCATAAGGTATTACTTACCTTCCTTGTCCTCGAGCTGCTTCTTGGCAAGGCCGAGCTCGTTCTCAGACCGCTCGAGGCTCTGCTTCAATGCATTGACCGCCGCAGTCATTGCGGCAGAGGTCAGCAGCGCAACCTGCATTCCCATATTGACATATTTATGTTAGACTCTTGCGTACATCATTTTAGATCCTCAATTCGGCTTTTCTTTCCGAACACCAAACTAAGCATCAGGGGCTACTGTCTATGCGGTAATATTTTAGAATATCTTAATACATACCTCAAAGCCTGTTAGAAGGCTGGCACAGGCTTCAGTCAGCCTGCTCTTGGAGGACTGAACTTTCTCGATCACCACACTCATAACAGTGCGGTGCTCCTCACCCGTGTCGCAGTCTCGCCCTTCTTACGAAGGGGCCGCAAGCGGGACCCCAGAACCACTGAATGTTTCGGTGCGGAGTCCGGCCCAGGGCCGGACTTAGAGCCCTTTGGGGTTTGATCCCCCTCGCGCCCAAAGTCCGGGAGGTTGCCTTGCGACACCTCCAGGACCACCTCCTCCTGGCTGGGCCCCTTTTGGGACCCCACCTCGGTGTCATCCACAGCGCGAGGAGAGGAGACGGCTAGAAGTGAAGTGCTATTCACCTCCTCCGACGCCAGGGAGCCGCTCGTTGAAGTGTCGAGCCCGTCCTTGGCCGGGCTGCAGGGTTATGTTCGGCGTTAGGAGTTTCTGTACGACAAACAAAACACCATGAGTTATTCTGGTATCTGGACACTTACGATGTCACCAGGGGCTTAGTCCTTGGTAGCCACTCCTCTTCGTCATTGTCGGCATTGGTTGAGTAGTCCGGAGGGAGGGTCCTTCCCTTCTTGGACCCTTCGGCCTCCCCCGTTGGGGCGGCCTTCCTTTTCTTCTCTCCCCCCGCTGGGGGAGAGGCCTCTGTTTCCTCCTCCTCGCCTTCGCGGGAGGAGTCCACCTCGGAGTCGTCAGACGATGAGCCTTCTTCTTAGCCTTCTTCTCCGGCACCACGTAAGGTGCCGGAACCAGCAGCCCCGTTAATCGGGTGTCCGCTGGGTCTTCTGGCAAGGGAGCCGGACAGTTAACCTGCCCGGACTTCTTTTGCCAGGCCTGTCAAAGGAAAGGGAGTTTAGATCCCGCATAGAGTCAAACTATGGAAAATAAGTGTCCTGTAAAGGGTAAAATAGCTTACCTCGCCAGCTTGACGCTGCAAGCTGAATCCGCGATCTTCGGTACGTTTGAACAGTACCTTCCAGGCATCTTCGTACGTAGTGTCGTAGAGCCTGCTCAAGGTTTGGTGCTGTGCCGGATCAAACTCCCACAAGCTGAAAGCCCGTTGTTGGCAAGGGAGGATCCGGCGGATGAGCATGACCTGGACTACGTTGACGAGCTTGATCTTCTTGTTCGCAAGGTTTTCGACGCAGGTTTGGAGTCCGGTCAGCTCTTTCAAATTATCCCATGACAAGCCCTTCTCTTTCCAGGAGGTGAGCCATGTGGGGATGCCAGATCGGAACTCGGGGCCCGCTGCACATTCAGGGTCACGAGGCTCGGTGATGTAGAACCACACCGATTGCCACCCTTTGATGGTTTCCACGAAGGAGCCCTCGTGCCATATAACGTTGGGCATCTTGCCCACCATGGTGCCTCCACACTCCGCCTGCTGGCCCCCCACTACCTTCGGCTTGACATTGAAGGTCTTCAGCCATAAGCCGAAGTGGGGCTTGATGCGGAGGAAGGCCTCGCACACAACCATGAACGTCGAGATGTTGAGGACGAAATTCGGGGCCAGATCGTGGAAATCCAGGCCGTAGTAGAACATGAGCCCCCGGACGAATGGGTGAATTGGAAAACCTAGTCCGCGGAGGAAGTGGGTGAGGAATACCACCCTCTCATGGGGCCCTAGGGTGGGGATGAGCTGCCCCTTGTCGGGGAGCCCATGCGCGATGTCGCTGGATAAATATCCGGCCTTCCGCAGCCGCTTGATGTGCCCCTCCGTGACGGAGGAGGCCATCCACTTGCCTCCCGCTCCGGACATGGCTGGGGAAGGTTGAGGCGAGATGTGCGAACTTGGGCGCTAGAGCTCGAGTGCGTGGAAAAGGATAAGCAAAGGAGGAAGAAGGCTTAGGTAAAAAGGTGGATCCTTATCCCCTTATATGGACGGACGAAACTATGCATCCCCACCGGCCTGGTAAAACTCGCTTATCTCCCAAGCGCCGTGATCAATGGTGCGGTTGGCTTACCCATGCCCGTATTGATGAGAATCCCGGAATAAGGGGACACGATCTCTGCTTTGACAAGACGTGCCGAGGAAACCGCCTCGCTAAACGCACTGAGGTGGGATAGTAAAAATGATTCGAATAAAGGCTTGGCCGTGGTGTGCTGTCAAGCCACGGAATACGTCAGCAGATTGAACTTGTGTAAATATTATTCTCTCTACGGTGGTATGTGGAACTTATTTTGCAGATCCGGACACTATCCTTTTGTTCAAAATCTTCTATGAAGTATTCGTAGGAGGAACCCGCCTTGCAATGCCGAAGAAAATATGCACACCAGACTCGTCGTCATTGAAGCCTGGTTCAGGGGCTACTGAGGGAGTCCCGGACTAGGGGGTGTCCGGATAGCTGAACTATCATCTTCGGCCGGACTCCTAGACTATGAAGATACAAGATTGAAGACTTTGTCCCGTGTCCGGATGGTACTTTCCTTTGCGTGGAAGGCAAGCTTGGCGATACGGATATGTAGATCTCCTACTATTGTAACCGACTCTGTGTAACCCTAACCCTATTCGGTGCCTATATAAACCGGAGGGTTTTAGTCCATAGGACGAACACCAATCATACCATATGCTAGCTTCTAGGGTTTAGCTCTCTTATCTCGTGGTAGATCTACTCTTGTACTACCCATATCATCAATATTAATCAAGCAGGAGTAGGGTTTTACCTCCATCGAGAGGGCCCAAACCTGGGTAAAAACATCGTGTCCCTTGTCTACTGTTACCATCTGCCTAGACGCACAGTTCGGGACCCCCTACCCAAGATCCGCCGGTTTTGTCACCGACACTCGGCCTCTTTCATCTTAAGATCACGCTCCACGGACTCGAACTTTTTGCCGAGCTTCTGGAGCTCTTGCTATACCTCGCCCACTCTAGCACTTTGCTTTCCGCGCTCCTTGCTTCCAAGGCCGCCTTATCTTTGGCCTCGGGCAGTGCTTTCTTCAAGGACGCCACTTCGATGGTGGCCCCTGTTACACAGTCACGATGCTTCGTCGTTAGACTAATCGATTTTATCTATCCTTCATTACATGAGAGCGTGGAATCACTCACCTACCTTCTCTTCGAGCTGCCTCTTCGTGAGGTAGAGCTCCCCCTGTGCCTGCTCCAGGTCCCGCTTTAGTCCGATGACCTCGGATGTGCGGACAACAGTGGCAAGCAACACAGCCTGCTTATTCACATGCACATTTATTATTAGACTCCTGCGAATTATAATTGACCCTCCGTTTGGCTTTTCTTTCCGAACACCAAACAGAGTATCAAGGGCTACTACCTATCGGGTGGTAATTTCATACATTTTTTATTACTTACCTCAAAGCCTATTAGGAGGCTAGTACACGCTTCGGTCAGTCCGCTCTTGCCGGACAGAACCTTCTGAATCACCGCACTCATAAGACTACGGTGCTCGTCATCCATGGAAGCGCCGCGAAGCGCTTCTACTAGACTATCCGACGCCTCTGGCGTGACGGAAGTCATCGGCACAGACGGCTTGCCCTCCCTAGCGAGGGGCCGCCTGCCCGCATCTGGAGCCATCAAAGGCTTAGGCACAGTATCCGGATGAGAGTCCGGCTTGCTGCGGCTCTCATCAGCACGATCCGCGGGGATCTTGAACCCCACACGTCCGACATCTGGAATTCCGCCTTGGGGGGTCTCCAGAGTCACCTCTCCCCGCTCTGGGAGCCTTCGGGACAACACCTCCGTGTCATCCGCGGGTTGAGGAGTAGTGGCCGTCGGGAGCGAGTTCATCGCTGAATCGCCCAGGGATCCATCCAAAGATGATACCTCGGGATGAGCCCTGGCCGGACTGCATATATATCCGGTGTTATAGAAAAGACTATGAAGTAAAATCACGATAGAGTGCGGATACTTATGATCCCGCTAGGGGCTTCCCCCTGGGTAGCCACCCCTCCTCGCTATGGGTGGCCGTGGCAAAGTAGTCCGGAAGGGACACCTTTCCCTTCTTCGACGTCCCAGCCTCCCCCTCCAGGGCGGCTTTCCTCTTTTTCTCCTCCCCAGTGCAGGGAGGTAGAGTTTCTTCTTGCCCCCCGCCTCCACCGGAGGAATCTGCCTCGTCGTCGTCGGATGACGAGGGAATGATGGCCTTGCGCTGGGGGCCTCTCCCGGCCCCCTGGTCTGCCTCCTCAGGCCCCTCATTGTTTCCGGATGGTGCGGCTTCTTCTTCTTCCTCCCCTTCGGGGGAGGAGTGTGCCTCGTCGTCTTCGGACGAGGCTTCTGGTACAACCTTACGCCAGAGACCCTTCCTGGTCCCCGCAGCCTTCTTTTCGGCATTCTTCTCCAGTGCTTTGTAGGGCGCCGGGACTAGCATCTCCGTCAGGAGAGCATCAGCGGGGCCTTCTGGCAGCGGAGCCGGGCAATCAATCCTCTCCGCTGTCTCCACATAATTCTGATTAAATATGCACAATTACTTAATACTCCCCCATGAATATACTGGTAAGAGTTGAATCCGGTGGTATTCAGACAACTCACCAGACTAGGGGGCCACGTGGCGTGAAGCCCACGGTCCTCGGATGTGGGAGGAGGTACTTTGGTGGCCTTGAACATTGCCTTCCATGCGTCTTTATGCGTCATGCCGTAGAGGCTCCGAAGCGTCTGGTGTTCGGCCGGGACGAACTCCCACAATTTAAATGCCCGCCTTTGGCACGGAATAATCCGACGAAGGAGTATGACCTGGATCACGTTGACAAGCTTGATGTTCATGTCCTTCATGCTCATGATGCAGATTTGGAGCCCGGTCAGCTCTATAGGTTCGCCCCAGGCCAGGCCCTTGTTTTCCTAGGAGGTGAGCCACATGGGGGTTCTGGATCGGAACTCGGGGGCCGCTGCCCAATTGGCACCACGCGGCTCGGTGATGTAGAACCACCCCGACTGCCATCCTTTCACGGTCTCTGCAAAGGAGACATCAAGCCAGGTGACGTTAGGCATCTTGCCCACCATGGCCCTTCCGCACTCCGCTTGCTGGCCGCTCACGATCTTCGGCTTCACGCAGATGATTTGCAGCAACAGGCCGAAGTGAGGCTTGATGCGGAGGAAGGCCTCACATACAACAATGAACGCCGAGATGTTGAGGACGAAATTTGGGGCTAGATCATAGAAATGTAGCCTGTAGTAGAACATGAGCCCGCGGACGAAGGGATGAAGTGGACATCCCAGTCCATGGACGAAGTGGGCGACGAATATGACCCTCTCGTGGGGTTCCGGGGTGGGAATGGGTTGCCCTTTGTCCGGTAGCCGGTGCGCGATGTCTGCGGCCAAGTACCCGGCCGCCCGAAGATTCGCGATATGCTTCTCTTTCACGATATGCTTCACCCATTTGCCTCCTGCTCCAGACATGTTTAGCTATGCGGAGAAGACTTGGGCTAGGGTGCTGGAGCTCGAGGGGGCAAGAGTAGGCAAAGGAGGAAGAAGGCGTGGGTAAAAATGGGGAACTCTTGTCCCTTTATAGAGGCGACGAAAGCGGTGCGCCTCCCCACTAACCCGTTGAGAATCGCTTACTTCCCAAGCGCCACGATTGATGGCATGGTGGGATTACCCATACCCGTATTGATGAGAATCCCGTAATAAGGGGACACGATCTCTGCTTTGACAAGACGTGTCAAGGAAACTGCCTCGCAATATGCGCTGTGGCTGGTTGTGGGAAAACGGTTCGAATAATGACCCGACCGTAATGACATGTCACATTTTCTAAAAAAGTTGTCAGCAGATTGCATTTGTGAAATATCATTCTCTCTACGGCGGTATGTGAAGACCATTTTGCGGATCCGGACACGGTTTAAGTGTTCGATAATTACTTTGGAGTATTCGGAGAAGGAACCCTCCTCGCAATGTCGAAGACAAGACTGCGCGCCGGACTCATCGTCATTGAAGCCTGGTTCAGGGGCTACTGAGGGAGTCCTAGATTATGGGGTATACGGATAGCCGAACTATATACATCGTCCGGACTATCAAAGCATGAAGATACAAGACTCAAGGCTCCGTCCCGTGTCTGGATGGGACTCTCCTTTGCGTGGAAGACAAGCTTGGCGATCTGGATATTATATTTCCTTCCTTGTAACTAACTCCATGTAAACCCTAGCCCTCTCCGGTGTCTATATAAACCGAAGAGGTTGGTCCTTAGAAGGACGATCACAATTACAATCATAATCATCATAGGCTAGCTCCTAGGGTTTAGCCTCTACGATCTCGTGGTAGATCTACTCTTGTACTAATATCGTCAATATTAATCAAGTAGGAAGTAGGGTTTTACCTCCATCGAGAGGGCCCGAACCTGGGTAAACATTGTGTCCCTTGCTTCCTGTTACCATCAGCCTAAGAAGCACAGATCGGGACCCCCTACCCGAGATCTGCCGGTTTTGACACCGACACCCCCCTTTCCTTCCCTTCCCCCTCTTCCTTCTTCCTTCCCCCTCTCTTCCCTTGTTGTATACCTACTAGGAATAGGATTCCTAGTAGGAATCCTACTTGGGGTGCGCCCCATGAGGGCCGGCTGGCCACCCCTTTGCTCCTTTATATACGGGGGCAGGGGGCACCCTAGAACTCACAAGTTGATCTTTTAGCCATGTGCAGTGCCCTCCTCCATAGTTACACACCTCAGTCATATCGTCGTAGTGCTTAGGCGAAGCCCTGCGCCGGTAACTTCATTATCACCGTCACCATGCCGTCGTGCTGACGAAACTCTCCCTCGGCCTCATGTGGATCAAGAGTACGAGGGACGTCACCGAGCTGAACGTGTGCTGAACGTGGAGGTGTCGTATGTTTGGTACTTGGAGCGGTTGGATTGCCAAGATGTTCGACTACATCAACCGCGTTATTGAAATGCTTCCGCTTTCAGTCTACGAGGGTACGTGGACACACTCTCCCCTCTCGTTGCTATGCATCACCTAGATAGATCTTGCGTGATCATAGGAATTTTTTTTGAAACTACTGCGTTTCCTAACATCCGCATGGTGAGACCTGTGCTTCAGGACCTCTGCATTGCGTTGTGGCCTATTCAAGCCCTTCCAACCAGCCTCTTCAGCTTCGGGATGTGCCTGCGAGGGGTGGTCTCACGTGCCGATAGCTGGAGGAGGTCTGCGTTCTTTGAACAAGGATGGAGGGTGTATGCCTGCATGAAGACACACTTCCTCAAGGTCGATGCGGTGATGGTGGCCAAAGATCCTCCTGCAGATAAGTCACGCACTGCGGAGCAATTTTATACCGAGGTGGAGGAGGGAGCCTAGTGTCAGCACTGTAGATGTTGTGCAAATTGATGTTGGTACCCTCCCATACATATGCAAGCCAATATCCATTGGCACCAAGCCTAACCTATGAAACAGTGGGTAGTGGGGGAATTATGAAATGGACACAGAAGTAGTCTTTAGAATGCATTTACTACGTGATGAAACACATCACTCACCTGCTCATCAGACAAAATCTGAGTGCCCCTCAACATCAGCATCCCAAGGGGCATCAACTTGAAACTACGGCCACACCGCGCTGGAGAGACCCGCCAGGAAAGATCCTCTTCCTCGAGGACGCATTGCAGACCAACTAGCATGGCCTTCTCCCTCGCATATTTACGCACCCTCTTAAAATATTTTGTGCAAGTACTACTGAGTCTTGTGGATGTGACGAAGTCAGTGTGACTTACGATTTCTCCCAAATGATAAGCGTCCAAGGTCTCCCAACCTCGATGAGGATGAGAAGAACCACCACCTTGCGAATCTATGGCAATGGCGACGAACTGCCTTGTCCCTTAGGGAGGTGGTTTACACGATAGGAGATGGTAACTGGAGGGATTCGCCCCTTCGGAAAGGATGTTTTGTGGGAGCACACTAGTGAATTTATATTTGAGATTATTAGGGAGCTAGGGGCACTTTGTTGTACAACATGTTCGCGTCCATCCACTAGCCCGAAATTAAAGCACGGACGACATTTACATCGATAGGGATTACTTTGTTTTTCGGGCGCATGGACCAATGCGCACTAGAAGACCTCGTCGCCCTTTTTCGAGCACGACTTCGACACCTAGGTGCCACACATGCATGCATGCAAATCTTGCATGACCAAACCATGCGAGGCGAAGCAGTAAGCTATCAAAGTAGACCCTGCATGTTGTAGCCACGCCATCCACACGGAACCTAAAAGCCAATTCATACTCCATGGTGCATTGTTTGGCACGAACGTTCCTCGAAGCTTGTGCTACAACTCACGAACTCCACAGCCCGCTTCCCTTCTCCTTCCTCTTCCACCGCCCGGGCACGTCTGCGGGAAGTGATCTGTCAACCCTAATATAGTACTAGCATAAAAATATGCATGCATGACCACAAAATTTACTTTCTCTTATCTGATGTAGGTGGAGTCCCTAGGGCCGACATTTCATAATTTGGAGGGGATCCCATGAAGAACACGAAGGACACGAGGGGAAATACGAGGGGAAACACTCAAATCAATGGGAACGATCACACATGTGCTAGATCCATGAACATAAAGAGTGATGCAAGATTCAAATGCAACAAAGGACGATACAGTCGGTATCTAATTCATCTCCATAAGGAGGTCTTGAGGTGGGGGGGGAGTACTCCGGTGAGGGTGTCTTGAATCTAAGGCTGGATCTTTTTCGAAGAGTTCATGGCCTCTCCAAGGAGTACAACCAAGTGGATGAGCAAAGCTCTATCTCTATGATGATCTAAACCAATGCTAACCCTAATTCAGAGATAGGAGAGGAGTATTTATAGTTCAAGGGGTAAGTTGGGGATACATGGGTCGAAACCCCTTTCACTGCGCACAGGCAGGGTGGTAGTACCGGTCATGGGGCAGTTGTACAGCTTGGAGCTCTTGTACTAGTTCCTGGAGGTGTTCCCAGGCGTAATTAGCGGTTCTGCCGGTGGTTGGACCAGTATTACGGCTGTTACAAAGACAAACTGAGGCGGTACCGGCCTTGCACTACTCGATCACAGAGGCTGGACCGATAGTTGGGCAGTTGTCGAGCGGTCGTACTGCCGGGGTGGTAGTTGGGCAGATGTACCGGGATTTCTGTACTGGGCAGATGCTCTTCATGCTCTTGATGTCCATCTTGCACCATAACTTCTTGGTTGATTCCTTGGTACCTAAGCACACAAAGCATCTCCGTTTGAGGTAGTAGCCACATCTCAGGTGGGTCAAAGGGGAGTTCAACAATGAGAGAGTTAACCTCGTTCTCGATAGCCCTTGCACGAGCTTGTGTCATCGGTCCACGTGGTGTCTTGGGAGACGAAGGTAGGTCCATGGGAATGACCGTAGGATGCTTCACACCATCTCCCCCTGGGAAAGATCCAACCTCCGATCGAAAACCTCATCACCATTGTAGGGAGAGAGATCCTTGACATTGTATATGTCGCTCATGGAGTACTTGTCGCATGGGATATTGATCTTGTAGGCGTTGTTGTTGTAGCGTTCTAGCACCTTGAAGGGTCCGCTGGCTCGAGGTAGAAGCATGGACTTGCGTTCATTGGGGAAGTGGTCCTTGCGAAGGTGTAGGCACACAAGATCTCTGATGTTAAATGTCACGGGGTTCTTCTTAGTGTTGATCTTGGTCGCGAGGCATTTTACTTGGCGCTCGATGGCGTGCCTTCTATCTTCATGCACCTTCTTGATATATATAGCTTGCTAGTGCACTCGTATCCATGTTGATGAGCTCTTGTAGTGGTATATGTAGAATGTCCAATGGGGACAATAGATTGAATCTGAAGACGACCTTGAAAGGGGACTTGCCGGTAGTCGAATCTCTTAAGCAGTTGTAGGCGTACTCGGTCATGGGTAGACACTCCTCCCACTCCTTGATGTTCCTGTTGATCAACACGCATAGTAGAGTAGATGGCGTCCGATAGGTGACCTCCGTTTGGCCGTCGGTTTGCGGATGGTATGTCGAAGAGAACAAAAGCTTGATTCCGAGCTTGGCGCATAGTGTCTTCCAAAAGTAACTTAGGAACACGATGTCGCGGTCCGAAACAATCGTCTTTGGCACTCGATGTAGACACAAGGTTTCCCTACAAAAGAGATTTGCAACATGTGCAGCATCGTCTATCTTATTGCATGGGATAAAATGTTCCATCTTAGAGAAACGATCCACAACAACGAATAAGGAATCTTTGCCATTTCAAGTGCTAGGCAAACAAAGCACAAAGTCCATAATAATATCTTCCCATGGGTGATATGGAATAGGAAGTGGCATATAGAGACCATGGGATTGAGCTTTAGACTTAGTTTTGCGACATGTAGGGATAATGTCCCCATGGGATTGATCTTTTAGTTGGTGAAGCATGAGACGTCGCGGAACATCTTGGGCCAAAAGTAGTTCTTGGAGAGCATAGCAAATGTTTTTTCGCATCCAAAATGACCCATAAGTCCTCTTCCATGAGCTTCTTGCAACAGTAATAAATGAAGAGAAGACTCGGGGATACATAGTTTGTTAGCTCTCATAAGATAATCATCCTTGATGTAATATCGTTCCCAAAGATGTATGTGTCAAACACTTGGCATAAGGAATAGCACAAGTAGAATCATGTGCATACAAGTCTTTTATGTGCTCAAAGCCAATAACATTCAATTCAAGCTTAGTCACAAGCATGCATTCGCAGGAAAGAGAATCCACCGCAACATTTTCTTTACCCTTAATGTACTTGAGGACATAAGGAAAAGACTTAATAAACTCCATTTTGCATGTCGCTTATTCAATTTAGTTTGACCTTTAAGGTACTTAAGTGTTTCATGATCCGTACGGATGACAAATTCGTGAGGGTGAATATAATGTCCCCACACATGCAAAACTCGTACTAATGCATATAGCTTTTTCATAGATTGGGTAATTTAGTTGCGCTCCGGAAAGTTTCTCACTAAAGTAAGCTATGGGGCGCTTCTCTTGCATTAACACACCTACCAATCCATTGCCACCAGCATCGCAATGAACTTAAAAAAGGTTTTCCAAAATTGGGCAAGGCAAGCAAAGGGGCATGTGTAAGCAAATTCTTAAATTCATGAAATGAAGTATCTTGGGATGGTCCCCAAACAAATTGTGCATTCTTCTTACTGAAAGCATGCAAAGGGGATGCAATAGTGCTAAAGTCCTTAACGAATCTACAAACCGGCTAAGCCAAGGAAACTTCACACTTGTTGCAAGTTGTTTGGCTGTGGCCAAGTTTTAATAGCATCAGTTTTAGCTTCATCTACATGAATACCCTTAGAAGCGACAACAAATCCCAATAAAAGAATCTTGTCAACACCAAAAAGGCATTTGTCCATATTATCATAAAGGCGCTCTTTTTTTAGAGTTTGCAAAATGGTTCTAAGATGGGTGACATGATCTTCTAGAGACATGCTAAACACAAGAATATCATCAAAGTAGACCCAAAAAAATACGCCAATGTATGGGCGAAGGACATAATGCATAACATGCATAAAAGTGTCAGGTGCTTCGGATAAGCCCATAGGCATAACTAGCCATTCGTGCAAGCCAAACTTAGTTTTGAAAGTGGTTTTCCATTCATCACCCTCTTGGATGCGAATTTGGTAATAGCGACTCTTAAGATCAATCTTAGAGAAAATGGTGGCTCCGCTAAGCTTATCTAGCATATCATCAAGGTGTGGAATGGGGTAATGATACAAACGGTGATAGCATTTATAGGGTGGCAATCAGAACACATTCGAAAACTACCGTCTTTCTTAGGCACAGGAATAACCATCACGACACAAGGACTTAAGCTTTCATGTACATGCCCATTGTAAGTGAGTTGTTGTACTTGCCTTTGTATTTCCTTGGTTTCTTCGGGGTTGACGTGGTAGAGTGCCTTGTTTGGTAACGGTGCACCGGGAATGAGGTCGATTCGGTGTTCAATGCTGCGTAGAGGAGGCAGTCCTGGAGGTAGCTCATCAAAAAAGACGTCCTGGAATTCCTGTAATAGAGAAGACAACACTAAATGTAGATTATGAGAGGTGTTAGTCCTTGCTATTTCATCTTTTCACAATAGGACATAGTGCATAACACTTGATGGGTTCTCACACACTTCTCTCATGTCACTTTTGGTGGCGAATAAAACTAAGTTTTTCTTGTCGGTAATCATGGATGCACTCAATTTTGGCTTGTGGTGCTCACTCTCTTTTTGGTGGTTCATCTCTTAATATTGTCTCGATGATAGGTGGTTGCTTGCTTGTCAGCGATCACTTGGCTTGGTGACATAGGTTGTAGCGCGTACTCGTTTCCCGTCATCTTGAAGCTATAGTGATTGGTTCACCCATTGTGGATGACGCCGCGGTCGAATTGCCAAGGTCGTCCAAGTAGGAGCTGGCAAACCGACATATGAACCACATCACACTCCAAAGTGTCTTCATATGCTCCGATCTTGAAGGATACTTGAACGGTGTGCTCCACTTGGATGGTGTCAGAGTCAAAACCGGCAGATCTCAGGTAGGGAGGCCCAAGCTGTGCATCTAAGGATCGATGGTAACAATGGACAAAGGGACACAATGTTTACCCAGGTTCGGGCCCTCTTAAAGGAGGTAAAACCATACGTCCTGCTTGATTGTATTCGATGAATATAGGGGTTACGAGAGTTGATCTACCTCGAGATCATGATGGCTAAACCCTATCTTGTCTAGCCTATGAGTATTATGATAGTCTCTACGGACTAAACCCTCAGGTTTATATACTCACCGGAGTGGCCTAGGGTTTGTACAAAGTCGGCTCACAAGGGAAGGACTCTAATCCAACTGTCCACACACATAGGAGTCCTACCCAAACATGGAGGATGGCCTTTAGCTTTATCTTCATGGCCCATTTAGTCCGGTCCATTTAGTCCCTCAGATGGTACCGGAGGCACTAAGCCATTGGACCTTGTAGGGGCGAGGGTGCTTCATCTTGACCAATTGTAGCTTGGAGCATTGTTCTTCACTAGCCAAGTTGTGGCAACTTCCTCCGTCGATGATGACCATCACATACCTTTCATTGATGCCCGCCTTGGTGTGGAAGATATGGCATCTTTGGTCTTCGTCTTGTTCGTGTTGAAGTTTCAAGACCTTGGAGACAACGAGAGCGGGGCTCGAATCATTGTCACAAACGACTTGGTCATCTTCATCCTCATTCATGCGCCGGTGCATGGCCACGTGTTCAAGCGCGTCCATTTCTTCCTCACTCATTGAGGCATAGGTGTCGTCGTCATTGAGGATCATCGTGCTGGTACACACGAAGGACTTGTGGCCTCGGCCACCGCATGTGAAGCACTTGATGGAACTTGTCTTGATGGTCTCATCCGATGGAGTTGTAGATGGTGAAGCTCTCGGCTAGAAGTTGCTTGTAGTAGGAGGACAAATTGAGGTTGTCGAAGTTTTCTTGTAACTTGACGTGCCACCGTTGCTTGGGGATGTTTTGGTTGAGGTAGAAGGCGGTGGAGTTGTCGAAGCTTGGTTTGTGGAGCCATAGTTCTTGGAAGAGTACTTGGCATATTTGAAGTCATCATGCACTTGTTGCTCCGCCTTGGTGGCTTGATGCACTAGGTCGATGAGGTTGGAGTAAGGTTGGAAGTCGGCGATCTTCTTGATAGGGTGTTTGAGTCCATTCAAGAAACGTGCCATAGTTTGCTGCTCGAATCATGGCAATCTCCATTTCCTTGTAGTATTCTTCAGCACTCTTTGTTCCCTGTCTGAGTAGTTCTAGTCACTTGAAGAGGTCACAAATATAGTATGTGGGCACAAAGCGTGCTCTCATGACATCTTTCATTTGATCCCAAGTTGTGATGGGTGGTTCACCTCTTGCCTCTCGGCGCTCAATGATTTGCTCCTACCAAATGAGGATGTAGTCTTGGAATTCAAGAGATGCGATGGAAATCTTCTTCTCTTCCTCATAGTTGTGAAAATGAAAGATCTTGTCAACCATCAATGCCCATGAAAGATACTCTCCGGGATCAATGCTTTTGGAGAACTTGGCATGGTGAACTTGAGATTTCCGTAGCATTGCTCTTCGTTGTGTTGGGGTCAATGGAGATGACACCCTTGACATGGAGTTTTGTCAACCTAAAGTTTCTCTTGGCATGCATGATTCCCATTGTCTTGTTACTCTTGGCGAACTTGTGGTTCTTCTCGAGCTTGTCGTTCTTGTCTAGCTTCTGGAGGAGCTTGTGGAACTTGTCGGTGCAATCATGCTTGATGTCGTCGTTCTTGTACTTCCTGGTGAAGTGCTTCTTGTTCTTCTCGGACACGTCGGTTATGGGTGGCGAAAGCATGATTGGTATCGCGGAGGGCATGTTGCGCCTCAAGGGCTTGTGCTTCACGCTGTTGTTGTTGTTGATGGAAAGATCGACGTCTTGCTCGTCTTGATGTTGGCATTGTCACTCTTGCATTTTCACTCATAGGCATTGGCATTCTTGCGCTTCCTCTTGTTGGAGTTGGCGTTGCCATTGTTGTGCTTGGGCAAGGGTAGCTTGATTTTGATGATGCCGATGTTCTTGCTCGTCAAGTTGCTCTTGTGGATCATTGCCGTGTAGAGGATTGCGGTTTGCTTGACGGTCTTGGCACGCGTCTTGACGAAGAGTGTTTGATGTTGGTGTACTTGAATCGGAGATGGTGTCAGAGGAATGTCGACTCGAGTGGCTCCGTCTTGAATAGGATGATGAGTTAGAAGAGCGATTGACCATCATGGGTCGTATGTCCTCCTTGAGAGATGCCATAAATGTGTCAAAGTAGTCCCTTATACGTTGCTCGGATTGTCGCAAGTTGGTAGCGAGTAGGTCGACATGGCACTACTAGGGAAAAGCCTATAAACATAATCTTATCAGCAGCGCGCTTCAAAATAACTCGCTGCTGCTAACTAGCAGCAGAGCGGACCACTGAAACTCGCTGCTGAGACAAATATAGCAGTAGCGCGTCCACCCAAATACGCGCTGCTGCTATAATTCCTACGAGGCCGCCGCGAGGCTAGTTATAGTAGCAACGCGTTAAAATGACGCGCGCTACTGCTACGTAGCATAGTAGCAGCGCATTTCCGCGACAAGCGCTACTGCTAAGTTTCCTACAAAAATTTAGTCCCACCTCACTCCGTGAAGAGAGTTTCTACCACCTTAAATATGTTACTTCTCACACTTTGACAAGCACTTGATCTTCATTGAACTCTATGTGTAGAATTTGTGGCTGCAATATGAGTCTTCACCTGTTCCTAAACCGGTGAGGACTCATATTAACAAATCAGATTGTACACAAAAAGATCGTTGTTGATCAATGTGTATTTTGCATGTCGACATATAGCGATGGCGCTTTCGTGTGGCTGCTGCTAGATAGCTTAGCAATGGCGTGTTTTGCTGAAGAGCGCTACTGTTAAGCCATCCATCTCCCTGATCTCCTCCCTTCGGATCCACTCACACACAGCCACTCAAAATCTGCGCTGCGCGCCCCCATCGCCCCTCTCCTCCGCGCGTCTGCACCGCGCCCCCCCGTCGCCCCTCCTCCGTCTGCGCCGTGCGCCGTCACCTCCTCCTCCTTGCTGGACTCGGTACCGGCCTCCTCCTCCGTCCTCTCTCTCCACTCGCCGATGGCCGGCCCCTCCTCACTCCACCTTCCTCCTCCGTCCTCCCTCAATAGGCCGCGCCGGCCGGCCCCTCCTCGCTCCGCCTTCCTCCTCCATCCTACTCTCTTCTCCCTCCTCGAGTCGCCTTCCTTCTCCCTCCTGCTCATATGCAACATTTTGTTTAGTTGATATAATTTAGTTGACTTAGTAGGCTAGTTGATTTAGTTGACTTAGAACATTTTGATTTAGTTGATTTAGTAGGCTAGTTGATTTAGTTGACTTAGAACATTTTGATTTAGTTTATTTAGTAGGCTAATTCATTTAGTTAATTTAGTTGACTTAGAACATTTTGATTTAGTTGATTTAGTAGGCTAGTTGATTTAGTTGCCTTAGAATATTTTGATTTAGTTGACTTAGTAGGTTAGTTGATTTAGTTGACTTAGACCATTTTGATTTAGTTGATTTAGTAGGCTAATTCATTTAGTTAATTTAGTTGACTTAGAACATTTTGATTTAGTTGATTTAGTAGGCTAGTTGATTTAGTTGCCTTAGAATATTTTGATTTAGTTGACTTAGTAGGTTAGTTGATTTAGTTGACTTAGAACATTTTGATTTAGTTGATTTAGTAGGCTAGTTGATTTAGTTGACTTAGGAACATTTTGATTTAGTTGATTTAGTAATCCTCTGCTCATATTGCTTTAGGAAGAATGGCGCCACCACCACCACCACTATGTCAACTGTGCAAGTCAAGATGCGCCACAGAGCCTTGCAACCGGCAAGCTGTTCGGCATCTACTTCCAGTAGAGTTTTAGTCATCTTGGTAAGAAATTAGATGAAATGTAATAACTATTTTATTTTTAGTGTTGGCATTACTGCATTGTGTCATTTTGCTTAGTTTACACAGATCGTCCCATGCAATGTGAGGTTGAAATTCAACAAGTGACAGAGACACTGTGACATTTGAGGCTCACGGGGCCGTACACTATGGAGGTCGAGAAAGGACGCAATATGTCGAGATTGGAGGAGATGGATGGGCCCGTTTAAATGGCTCGCATACATCTTCTCGGTGGTGAGTTGATCAGCTTCAACTTCCGAGCGAATGACCCAAGCTAGCTGTCATTTATCTCAACTCGTGGAAGATGATGAAGATGACGAAGATGATGAAGATGATGAAGATAATGAGGACCCACTCGATGAAGATGATGAGGACCCACTTCATGAAGCCATCGTAGCTCAAAGAACAAGGCTGAGTGAGGAGGAGGTGTCCAACCTGTGGGACATAATTCCGCCACGTCTTGACTTTGTCGGGTGCCATTCGTGACCCGCTTGACAAATACCATGGTTGATCGACATGATATGGTATGTTATACTTACAAATGCAAATTAATAGTGTGAATTACTTAGTGTACAGTCCAATGATATAGTATGTTGTGTGGAATCTAGTCGATGATATGTATGTTTTAGTGTAGAGTTCGATCACATGCTTATTAATTGATATGTTTTTCTTATTCTAAATTGGCAAAGAGCATATCATGAGTTATGGTATCGAGCACGATGAAGAAGGCTCAGGTGGACTACGCCTTCTCGCAAGGGCTCCATCACAACTCAGACTTACAGCGTGGACACGCACAAATGCACACACTTAAGCTCGGTTGGGTGGAAGAAATTCCTCGATGGCAAGAATCTTCGTGTTGGACAGGCCATCCTAATTACTATCAGAACACCAACCGCCTGTGCTTGAGGATGATGATTGTCTTGATATCATCTAGAACTACATATGTGTGTGTGGCTATATCATCTAGAACTACATATGTGTGTGTGGCTATATCATCTAGCTAGAACTACATATGTGTGTGTGGCTATATCATCTAGAACTACATATGATGATCGTCGTCGATATCATCTAGAACTACATATGATGATGGCCGTTGATATGACCATGTACTACTTGAGGATGCATGTTGGCTATGCATGAAATTGTTATCTTAGTACTCCCTTCGTTCCAAATTACTCGTCATGGTTTTAACTAAAACCACGACGAGTAATTTGGAACGAAGGGAGTACTACCGTACCTAGTAATGGTTTATGAATTTGATATCTACTAGTAGTACCTAGTATCTAGAATCTGAAAGGAGAACTGAAAGTTAAAGGAGGAGAACTGAAAGGGAATGGGGCAGTGGGAAAATGATGAAAGATATAGTAGTAGCATGGGACGAAGAAGCCGCTACAGCTAGTTAATAGTAGCACGTTCCCAAAAAGCGCTGCTGATATCATTCAACAGTAATAGCGCGGGTTGGGGCCGCGCTACTACTATGAGTTAGCTGTAGCGCCTTATTAGTAGCATGGCCACCCACGCTGCTGCTAGCCTGAAAACCCGCGCTGCTGCTAGCCTTTTCCCTAGTAGTGTGGTCGCCCAATGCTTCATTCTCTTGATGTAAACCTCTTTGCGTGCTGAAAAGGTGGTTCTTGGTTACGTAGTTATTCGGGTCCTCATCTTGCTCGATGAAGAGTGGGTTGGTAGAAGTACTTGGCCTATCGATCATTCCAAGTAAATGTGTGAGTGGGAGAAAGAGAAGAACTATACCAAATGTACCTTGACCAATGTTGAGAATGGAGATCACCCAATGATGTAACAAGGAAATAGCCCAATTGGTACCGGTTCCCGTCAATTTCTCACACCTACACAAGTAGAGCCTTTGGTGGAGCTTGGTGAGGATGGTGGCACAAAATTTATGCGGATGTTAGCGAGACTCAATAATGTTGAAAAAGATTCACAAATTCGCAAATGCAACAAGAAGACCAATAGCAAGATTTGTCACATGGAAACACATGCACGGATAGATAAATGGGGCCATGCAACCAAGGAATGAGCTGAAAATGTGGATTCCACAGAAAATTCTCTTGTTGCGCAACACTAGAGAGGCGCTAGCACGATTGCACAATCAGCGGACACGAGACTTGTGCACAACCTACAATGCAAAAATGCAAGGACTTCTATCCCAAGTATGTTATATGTATTATCTTCGGGTGATATGATCGAAGAAGATCGAGTATGACAATCTTAATGTAGTATGATATTATGGTTCTTGATTAAAAGCTCTTTGCTTATCTTTCTCTTTTCCTTAAAAGCTTGTTTGGATCTTTCTCTTTTGAGCTCTTTCTCATGCAAAACTTGACGAACCGAGGTAGCTATTGGGTATATGCGATGACAACCTTGTGACACAAGAGATGATACCAATATGCTATGGTATATATATGCAATAGGAACGATGATCTCTAATGTGCACGAGTAACATTGCCGGGCAATACTCAAATGGCTAGTCCCCATAGGTAAGTGACACAAAAGGTAGACTAAGAGGTTATCAATGCAATGGCAAGGGAGAACGCAAAGGTGTCGTCGAATTTATCGTCCTTGCTTACTGTCGAGGGTATCAAAATTGTGAAGAGGTCCTTGTCGATGTCGAGTTCGTAGACTATGAAAGGTTGATATTGTGGTGCATGGTCTCCAGTATGTTGGCGAAGAGGCCACTGCACCTAGGGCGAAGATCCCTTCTCGAAGAAGTGCAAAGTTGCGGAAGTCGTCAGGCGGTTGTTGAGCAGTGGTAGGGCGGTTGTACCAATCGGGCGGTAGTACCGGTGCTTGGAGCGGTAAAACCGGTAATCACAGGAAAATTTCCAGCTTTCAGATCAAGGCGGAAAACATGGCTTCCAACTCAAAAATTGATGGGAAAAGAAAATTTCGGGGGGTATTTCATGGTGGGGAAAGCTAGGTCTCTCAAAGCAAAATGAATCCATGGATTAAACTCAACAAAACATCATCAAACCAACAAATCACAAAAAAATGGTATGGCTCTTTTTTAGGGTATTTTCAAATTTGGACAAAAAGAAGCAAAATTAGGCTACTAACTGGGGGGTAGGAACTCCAAATTCATGATCAACCATGGCTCATGAGACGAAGATGATGTAGGGTGGATACCCTAGGGCCGATCTTTCCCGATTTGGAGGGGATCCCACAAAGAACACGAGAACACGACGGGAAACACGGGGAAATCACAAGGGGAAACACTCAAATCAACGGGAATGATCACACATGTGCTAGATCCATGAACATAAAGATGATACAAGATTCAAATGCAACAAAGGACATTACGATCGGTAACTAGTTCATCTCCATGAGGTGGTCTTGAGGGGGGCCCTCCCGTGAGGGGTCTTGAATCCAAGGATGGATTTTCTCCGAAGAGGCCACGGCCTCTCCGAGGAGTAGAACCAAGTGGACGAGCAAAGCTCTATCTCTATAATGAGTTAAACCAGTGCTAACCCTAATTCGGAGCTAGGAGACGAGTATTTATAGTCCAAGGGGAAAGTCGGGGATACATGGTTCAAAACCCCTTTCACTGCGCATATTCAGGGCGGTAGTACTGGTCATGGGGGCCGTTGTACCGCTTGGAGCTCTTGTACCGGTTCGTGGAGGTGTTCCCATGCGTAATTAACGGTTGTACCGATGGTTGGACCGGCTATACTGGTCTTACGGCTGTTATGGGGACAAACCGGGGCGGTACCGACCTTGCACCGCTCGATCACAAAAGCTGGACCGATAGTTGGGTGGTAGTCGAGCGGTTGTACCGCTGGGGCGGTAGTTGGGCGGTTGTACCAGGATTTCTGGACTGGGCAGATTCTCTTCATGATCTTGATATCCATCTTGCACCATAACTTCTTCTTGGTTGATTCCTTGGTACCTAAGCATACATAGCATCTCCGTTTGAGACAGTAGCCATTTCTCAAGTGGATCAAGGGGAGTTCAACAAGGAGAGAGTTAACCTCGTTCTCTATAGCCCTTGCACGAGCTCGTGTCCACATGGTGTCTTCGGAAACGAAGGTAGGTCCATGGGGATGACCGTAGGATGCGCTGCATCATTGTCTTTATGAAATATATAAATGCGGCATGAGACTCAAACCCTTTAAGTCTGAGTATATTGGAAATCTATTTTTTTAGATGAGCCCTTTAAACAAGAAAAGGAGGGAGTATTAGAAGTATGTTGGTTTTAAAATAAAAGGCACTCGCCGAGCTTTCATTCATTCATCTTAAAAGCGGTTTACATTGATGAGTAGTACTAGACATCTTAAATTCATACATACCATGCAATAGTAGTAACTAGTAGTAAGTGCATAACCTAAGCTAGATTACACTACTCATTGTCGGAGATGGGTAGGCGGCCGCATGCTGCATCTCCAGCTCCTCCTGCTCCTCCTCAAGTTTGGCGAACATCTCCTTGATCCCCCACTGCTTCTGGTGGTGGAAGCGGCAGTTGGCCTCCACCTCGACCTCTGGCTAGATGGACTTGAGGATGGCCTCCTGTTTCGCCGCCCCCTCTGCCATGGGGAAGCATGCAGCCGGTGGCGCCACTTGCGTCGTCGTCGTTGTCCTCCGGCTGTGCATCGTCCGCATCATCGTTATCCTCTTCCGGCTTCACATGCTACTCTGCCTCCTATGCCTCCTTGTCAGGCTCCGGCTAGTCCGGATTGTAGAAGCAGGGCAACTGCGATACGGGCTTCGCGCCGCCTCCAGATCTCCAGAAGCAGCTCAAAGCATTGCTCCAGCGGGAACATGGCATATGTCGTTACCTTCGGTCGGGCCATGGCTATCCGGCGACGGCGACTGAAGAAGAGGCGGCGGGAGGGGAATGAATGCGTCTACTATTTGGTTTCGCCATCCGGCTTAAGGAAATGTGCTCCATCACGTTTACCCGCGCGTGCACAAACTATACCCATACGGGTCTGTTTAGGGGGGGGGCGACACGTAATAGGTATGTGTGTGAGATTCTAAGAGACAGCGTGTGTGTGTGTGTGTGAACCTCTACTCTTCGTTCATGTACTCCACCTTTTGTATGGGGATATAAGTATAATGGTATTACACTTTTGCTTGTGATTTAGGTGACCATATTAATGTGGTTGTGTAAAAAAAGTCACTTCCTGCTCGTGATTTGCGTTATATAATTATGAGAAGTTTGCTAACTATGATTAAATTAAGTGGAATTTGTCGATGTTATATAAGTAAATTAAGTTGATTGATTATCATACGGGTAATTTTGGACTAAGGTTGGTAGGAACAAATGCTCCACCAAGAGCATGTGTGTGAAATGGAGTCTTAGAGTGTGTGCGCGCACACACACGCACGCGTGTGTGTGAAAAATAGTCTTCGGTAAATAAAGTAATTAAGTGTGTGTGGCTTCATCGTAGAGAGGTGATGTGTACTGTAGAGGCCTCCAACGAGGGGGGGGTGCGAGAGAGAAGAGGCTCGTAAAGAGGGAAGAGAAGGTGTGTGTGCGTGAGAGGAGTGTGTGGGGACCACGACTCATAAGTCGTGACCACCGAATGCACGTGTACAGTGATCCCAGAGATCAATGCTCACTGAACACACAGAAGCTGAATAACAAGAGTCTTACATCCATACATACCGTTTTACACAAGTAGGACCATTATGGTCAAGTCTTGAGTATAACATCGCAGCGGAAATCTTCAATAACAACTTGGACCCATGCCATCTGCCTTAACCCTACAGGCATTCTGACTGGGAAAGCGTCCTAGCTCGCATGTTCATCATCGAAGTATTATCCATCGCATCATGTTCTTTCATGCCTGGCCAATAAAATAACCAGTGGCAAGCCAATGAGTACTTTGAATGTACTCCCAAGCAACCCATGTTTTGGTTCAAGATACAACAAAGCATGATATAGGTAAACTTTTGCAGAAAGCTAGTTTTGAGTGCAATGACATGTTCAACAACTTGCATAGCATGCATCAAGAGGATTCAAGTAACCATGAGGACAGGTTACAGATATCAACATAAATAGTGGGCACCAACACAACTCAATCATGTCAAGTCCCTTGACCTGACCCAAGTAGTTATTTCCACTCATCCATACATACCCACCAGGTTTCGTAAACACATGGACATAGCCCAAGAGCGGTTACCCAACTGTCCTTGACCGTGGACACGGCTATTCGAATAGTTTTACACTCTGCGGAGGTTGCACACTGTACCCACAAGATCCGGGGAACTTCCGTGTCATCCACGACCCGCGATACCTCAAGTACCCGGGGTAAGCACCCGATCACTACCTTTCCCTAGATGACACTAACATGGAGTCCACTCGATTGGCAGTAACCCCCGTGCCCAATCATTTCACATAACAGTTTCGTGGAGCCTTGCTCCCATATTTATCACATACCACCGCACGGGTACCAACGGTGTGTCCGTGCCCCATAAAATGGTCATGGCCGCCCTACATGCACGACCCGTCCAGAGAGCGCACCAACAACTCTCTCGTCACTAGTAATGCAGCCCCAAGCTAGTATCGGTCTAGGTACTCAATAATGCCCTTTCCCATATAAGGGTAGAGTGGTTGCACATGTAAGGTTGGAATAACGGTCGCAACTTAAACCAATCCGTTTTGAAAACAACACACACACTTGCCTCGGTACACCACTTCGTCATCAAGTGGTTACCCATCTCATCATCTCCCTCGGGCATAAGTGGCACCCGACGGGGTTTTCGAGAAGTCCTTTGAAAATACTTTGTCTCCTTCACCATGCATATTCCCGTCCCTTTTTGCATAGCACTACTTTAGCATCCTATCTACTCCCACCGGCATAACCCTCATAAGAAGGTAGGGTCATGCACAATGCAAGTATCAACGAGGAAGTACGGTGGCAAACCATCAAGGTTGTTACCACCTCATCATGATTCCATTGCAACAACAATATGGTGCTATATGTCATGCATAAAAAGGGTTTCATAGACATGGTCAAAGGGCTGCTTGCCTATTCCTCAGAGTCTTCAAGTCTTCAAATATCTCTGGTCCAACTCCGAGCATTTCGTCTACTTCGTCCACTATCGTCGAAAGCAACCATAATAAGCAACACAATAAGGCAGGAAATAAAAGTGCTCTAAAAATATGAGTTGGACTTTTCTGGGATACCTCCGGTCATATGAGGGATGACCAAAGTGGTTTCATTGGGATTTGATCAATGGACATCTCTGAACATTTCAATATGATGGAGTCAAGGGATTAATGAATTTGCAAGAAGTGTACAGAAAAATTATTTTCAAAAATGAGCAGAGGCACCCATTTGACCAAGCATGATTTTAGAAGCAACTAGGATTTGGTTTCACTGGATTTGGAGTTCAAATGAATTTCTTATGAATTTGCAAAGTTTGCTATGCATGAAGAAATAGACCATTGTTTGAGGTGATACAGAAAGTATTAGTAAAAATGTTCAAAAACGAAGTTTTGAACTTATAGACATCTAGGATTTTGAATCATGGAATTTGGATAAAAAATGGGCTCTCTGTGATTTTCTAAAGTTCATCACAGAAATGGAAAATGGGGTTTGGATAAATATTTGTGAAGAAAAGGTTTCTGGAAAAATCTGCATGTTGCATCACCAGAATGCTTATGGTTTTCCCCTTTTATATTCAACATTAGCTTAAATAACAGTCGACTGAATTCCAATTTGTGGTCAGTCCATTTTTGAGAGTTCACTGGAGGGAAGGAAGGGGCTTGCCGGAGGGCTGCCCTATTATCTATCTTAGGCTTTTGGGTGGGGACCAAGGTTGTGGGGGTGGTCGTCGGGCAATGGTGGGGCCTCGCCGGAGGCAAAACTCGACGCGGCTAGGGGGTGGGGTTGGCCGGGGGCGGTGGAAGAGCGGAGGTGGTGGGCTATTCAGGGGAGAGCGAGGGCTGGTGGTTCGTCTGGTGTCCCGTGCGGTGGTCTGTAGAGGAAGAATAAGAGGTGAGGAAGAAGGGTTAGGAGACGTAGGATCTTCATCCAACCGCCTGAAATGGTCGACTGACTCAAATGACAAAAGACGGGTGCATGTAGACATTCCCATATATTCAGTACCATCGTCGTAGGTGCTTCGAGACGTGCAAGCAGTGCTCCTCAACCCATCAAGCTAAACAACATGCCTCTCATAATTCCAAACTTAGTTTCTCAAAGATTAATCTGATATGATGCTGACATGTACTAAAATAGAGAATATTTAATTGGTCAACTAATGTTCCTACTTTACTTTCGAAAAGCACATGCGCCAGATATCGAGAGACAACAGGGAGTTCCATTCTTTAGGCGCTCTGGTTCATCATGTGTGGGCAACGAACATATTAATATCCAAAATCTACTTGATCTTCTTTAGCATGCTCCTCTTCTGTTGTTCTTTCATAAGTACTCTCTCCGTTCGTAAATATAAGTCTTTGTAGGGATTCCTCCATGGACTACATACAAAGCAAATGAGTGAATATACACTCTAAAATGTATATATATACATCAGTATGTGATTCATAGTGGAATCTCTACAAACACTTGTATTTAGAAATAGAGGGAGTATAATTGTAGTATAGTATGTTCCTTGTAGTGAAGAGGAGCAGGGACATTTGTAGTGTACAGGTCTATTCGGTTGCTTGTCATGGATGCTTTCAACTCTTCGCGTTGGTCTTCAAGCCGCTTGTCATGTTGCTTTCAACTCTTCGTATTCGGTTGTATGTGTCGCCTTTGAGAGTTATACTGATAGTAACAGCACTGCGCCTTCAGTTGTAGAGAGCTGGTATCTGAAGCCTTTCTAGCCGTATCGGCAATACTAGCACATATTTTCCAGCGAGTTCCACTTTCCTGATTTTACTCGTGATGCTTAAGGTTTTCCCATTATATCTAAACTATGATCTGCGTAGGTGTTTCATGTCCTACTAACAGCAGTCCACCCTTCAAAGATAAATAACTCACCAATCATAATTCCAAAGCTTAGTTGTTCCCATACGAATGTGACATGATATCCATCTTAGATAATAGACATACATTTAATTGGTCAGCTAACGCTCCCACTTGAGTTTCCAAATGCCTATGGCCACATAGAGAGACACAACATGGAATTGAATTTCTTTGGATGCTCCGATTCATCATGGGTTGGCAACCAACATTGTCTAGAAAGAAAAAAATCTCCATAATGTCAGTGCAAAAAACCCCAGGAGTGTGTTGCCCGGACTGTACACAGGTTCAAGAGCAAGGTTGCATCATGCAAGACAAGGCCAAGAAGAAGAGATAGCTCTTTGAGAAATCAAAGGACGGATCAACAGACCAAGACCAACCAAATGAGCAAGATATCACTAAGGAAAAACCTTCCTTGCTGGGCAGGCGAGCCTAGTGAGGTCGAGGTTATCCCAAAGAATGGTATCAAGGCTCCCCCGGCAGGTTTGCCGGGAATGCCGAGGGCGGATTACCCCGCCAAGGCTCCACTGCTCCACCTCACAACAACTCAAGTCACCCATCAGTGCGGTGTCGAGCCCCCAAGTGATTAAGTGGTTGTTATTTGGCATGTGGTAGCCATTTATCAGGAAGAACACCCCCAAATGACATCCATCCAGGAAACATGTCATGCAGACAGGCGAGAAGATGGTTGGATAGCACAGAAAGGCTTACCGGGCTACACCCACGATGTGACACTAAGTGGTGCATTTAATGCACCTTGTCCTGTCTGGAGAGTTAGGTATGACAGCATTGTTTGCTATCCAATCAGTATGTAATTACTGTTTTGCCATTGTGGTAACCCCTTGACCTATAAAAGGATGGTCGTGGCAACCTTAGAAAGGATTCACACCCCTATATACTCGTACGCGCGTAGTTTCTCTAGTCCCAAGGAAACTTTTCTGGGCTAGAGCACTGCATCTCCACCATGGTCCTTTCATCAATCCTCCAAAGCAGAAGTAGGGTTTTACGCCTCGCGGCTGCCCAAACTTAGGTAAAAACTGCTTGCGTCATCACAGTCGTGCTCCTCTATGCTCTCCGCTCTTTGTGCAATGTTCTCTTCCCATTGCCGAACCACAAGGGGTCGATGGTCCCATAGGTGGCCATGTTATACCACGACATCTTTGGCGCGCCAGGTAGGTGGAGGCACTTGCATGAGGGTGTAAGCAGAGCATCATCTTCATCTCCGTTTTTGTTCATCAATGGCTTCATCATCCATGGCGCCCAAGAAAAAGCCTGGTGCTACGGCTCACCCATCCACCTCGAAGGCCCCTTCGCATGCGGCCACTGATGTCGTGGGGGCTACAGGGACATGGACACTGCAGGGGACGTGGCCAGCATAGGCGGCGTCATCACCGTTCCCCCTGTGGACGAAATGGGAGCGGGAGGAATATGAGAAGGACAACGTCAACAGCATCCGAGTGGCCGCGCTCCACACGATACGGGTGCAGATATTATTACATCTCCACCTCTCCACCCTGTTGAAGGACGCAGCCGGAGCGATGGTGCTCGCTCTAGGCAAACTGTAATGCTCTAGCCGCCCCCACTGCGGGTGCAGCTATAGGGCATGCACCACCCCTTGGACAAGCTAGCCTAGATGATGTGCTGAATGGGGTCGCCAATCCCCAAGCGCATCCACCTCGTCACCACGCATGGTTTCAAACAGCGGATAGCGGGATGGTAGCGGATAGGGGCCACGTAGTGGAATGTGGATAGAGGGTGATATTGCGGATGCTATGTCCACATAGCGGATTTGTAAAAACACTAAATTATGTGTATATGTCAATAGCATTAACAAATAGTGATGACTGATATGTCTCCAACGTATCTATAAGTTTTCATTGTTCCATGCTATTATATTATCTATTTTGGATGTTTAATGGGATTAATATGCTATTTTATATTATTTTTGGTACTAACATATTAATTGAGGGCCCAGTGCCAGTTTCTGTTTTTTTTGCCTATTTTAGAGTTTTGCAGAAATGGGATACCAAACGGAGTCCAAATGGAATGAAACCTTTGCGATGATCTTTCTTGGACCGAAAGCAAACCAGAAGAATTGGAGATGAAGTCGGAGACGCAACGAGGAGGCCACGAAGCAGGAGGGCGCACACTGTGCCAAGTAGAACCTTTGGGAAGATTTGGGTGAAAGTTAATTTGATCTTGCTGTAAAAAACAAAAACTTTGCGCTCGCGAGATTAGCTGTCATTTTTTACAGAAGAGTGCTTTTGTCAGGACCCCGACTCAATGCCTCACTGATCTAGCATCTAACACCTCATATTACATTGCGGCCTCACACACGGTATCCCACGGGTGTCGCCTTACCAGGTCTGGGACCGTTTGCGCCTTTTGGCACACGTATATGATAGTGTCTCTAGCATCCATATGACAAGGAGCCCGGGCTGACATGGCTAGTCGTGAACCCAAAGTGGCACTAACTTATAGGGACAGGCGTACATGACCCAGCAATGAACGTGTCAGTCATCAGCATGTGAATCCGGGCTGTAGCAGCTGGGCTAGCAGGACTCCGGAGAATCCGGCTGTAGTAGGCTAACAGGACTCCGGTAGACACCGCGTGACATTTCCTCGAAGGGACAGACACAGGAACAAAGAAGGACACATGCCAGCCAACCTAAGTGTTCTGAAGCAGTAGCAAGCTACCATGGCTCAGTGGCAGCACTAGGGGACATTTCCGGGTAAGAGAGGCTACCAAGGATAAACAACTAGATAGTCAGATCCCACACATACCAAGCATTTCAATAACATACACACAATATGCTCGATATGTGCAAATACAACATGGCATCACAACATGACTCTACAACTCAAGTATTTTATTCAATAGGCTCCGAGGAGCGAGATATTACAAACATGGGTCGCATGACCCAACATTCAGAGCATACAAATCAAATCACATGCAGAAGCTTAACATGTCTGAGTACAGACATCTACAAATGAAAAAGGCTAAGAAGCCTGACTATCTACGAGATCCTTCCGAGGGCACAAGATCATAGCTGAGGTAACAAGATAAACTTCGAAGTCCATGCGGAACTACAAGTCAGACTAGAGTCTCTCTACCAAAACATAAATGAAGCAAACATGAGTACAAAGGTACCCAGCAAGACTTACATCAGAACTATCTACATATGCACCATTATCAACAAAGGGGGTGGTGGAGTAAAGCTGTAGCAAGCCAGCTTTGACTCTGTGGCTATCCTGAACTACGACTACAAGTAACTCTTTTGAGGTTGCGCACACAAGTCCACATATTCACCATATCAATACACCACTATGGATCCGCTCCCGTCTCCCTACGAGAACGCCATCCATAGCACTCACGCTTATCTTGCGCATTTTAGAGTATCCACTTTCACTTGTCTATGAACTGTATAGGCAACCCAGAGGTCCTTTACTACGGATGCGGCTATTCGAATAGATCATTTATAACCCTGCAGGTGCGGCTATCCACTTTCACTTTTTCACACATGTTTCCACCACTTAGCGTCTGCACACAACATGTGCTTGGCAAACTTCCAGAGGAAGCCGACATGGGTGTAGACCACGACCTACCTAAACACTCAAGTCTCTAGTCTAGGTTTATTGCCTATTTAGGTTCCATCCGCAGGGAGTCCGGCCGAAGTTTCCACATACGGCCTCGAACGATGTCTGAAGGGTTCCCAAGACACCAAACGGGAGCCCGGTACACCGTGCCACGTGCCTACCGCATCATAGCCCACCCATCGGGTGCGCACGGCCTCCAGCATACTACAAACACCAGAAACTACTTGCAACTCTTGGACTTAGGACAAGGGTGGTTAAGAAGTCGAGCGGGGTCATATTTTATGGCCCAACGTGTGGTAGTAGCTATTTCATGGATCACAAACACAGAACTCAGTTCCCGAGGACGGATTCAATGAGACAACCCACCATGTACTCCTACATGGGCTCTCACCGCTTTCACACACTTAGCTCACACACAGTAGGACATTTTCAACATCATTCCAAATCATCCCCGATGAATCAGACCTGACTCAACTATAAGCAGTAGTAGGCATGGCTAACAAGCATGAATGACTAGGCACATGAGGGCCAAACAACTCCTACTCATGCTAGTGGATTTCATCTATTTACTGTGGCAATGAGAGGTCATTGCTACCTCTTGGGCACTGCATTGGATTTCCCCGAAGAGGAGAGGATGATGCAGTAAAGTAGCGTAAGTATTTCCCTCAGTTTTTGAGAACCAAGGTATCAATCAGTAGGATACCACGCACAAGTCCCTCATACCTACACAAAACGATAACAACTCGCAATCAACGCTTAGGGGTTGTCAATCCCTTCACGTTTTCTTATGAGAGTGAGATCTGATAGAGATAATATTTTTGGTATTTTTGGTAGATAGATGCAAAGTAAAAAGTAAAGGAAAAGTAAAAAAACAAAGCAAGTAAATAAAGTGATATAGATTGATATGATGAGAATAGACCCGGGGGCCATAGGTTTCACTAGTGGCTTCTCTCAAGAGCATAAGTATTCTACAAGGTGAACAAATTATCGTTGAGCAATTGATGAATTGAGCATAGTTATGAGTATATCTAGGCAATGATCATTTACATAGGCATCACGTCCAAAACAAGTAGATCGAAACGATTCTGCATCTACTACTATTACTCCACTCATTGACCGCTATCCAGCATGCATCTAGAGTATTAAGTTAAAAACAGAGTAACGCCGTAAGCAAGATGACATGATGTAGAGGGATAAATTCATGCAAGATGATAAAAACCCCATCTTGTTATCCTCGATGGCAACAATACAATACATGCCTTTCAACTCTTTCTGTCACTGAGTAAGGACACCGCAAGATTGAACCCAAAGCTAAGCACTTCTCCCATTGCAAGAACTACCAATCTAGTTGGCCAAACCAAAAAGATAATTCGAAGATACTTGCAAAGCTAACTCAATCATACATAAAAGAATTCAGAGAAGAATCAAATATTTTCCATAGATAATACTGGATCATAATCGCACAATTCATCGATCTCAACAAACACACCGCAAAAAGAAGATTACATCGAATAGATCTCCACGAGAGAGGGGGAGAACATTATATTGAGATCCAAAAAGAGACAAGAAGCCATCTAGCTACTAGCTATGGACCCGAAGGTCTGAAGTAAACTACTCACACTTCATCGGAGGGGCTATGGTGATGATGTAGAAGCCCTCCGTGTTGGATGCCCCCTCCGGCGGAGCTCCTGAACAGGCCCCAAGATGGGATCTCGTAGATACAGAAGGTTGCGGTGGTGGAATTAGGTTTTTGGCTCCTGTTCTGATCGTTTGGGGATACGTAGGTATATATAGGAGGAAGGAGTATGTCAGTGGAGCTCCGAGGGGCCCATGAGGTAGGGGCGCGCCCTCCACCATCGTGACCTCCTCGGGCACTTCTTGGAGTAGGGTCCAAGTCTCCTGGTTCACGTTCGGTTGGAAAATCACGATCCCAAAGGTTTCATTCCGTTTGGACTCCGTTTGAAATTCTGTTTCTTCGAAATATTGAAAAACGAAAAAAACAGAAATTCTGGGATGGGCCTCCAGTTAATAGGTTAGTCCTAAAAGTAATATAAAAGTGGAAAATAAAGCCCAATATAGTCCAAAACAGTAGATAAAGTAGCATGGAGCAATAAAATATAATAGATACGTTGGAGACGTATCAGTCATGCAGAGGAAAAGGGGTTCAACTACTGCAGCAAGTAACACATGAGTCGTTGTTGTCCTAATGCAGTAAAAGAGAGTAGGAGCGAGAGAGTGGGATTGTATCGGAATGAACAAGGGGTTTTTGCTTGCCTGGCACTTCTGAAGATAGTCTAGCTCTTCATCGGTGTCATCGATCACATCATCAGTACCCCATCTACTAAGAGGGGGCAAATACCGGCAAACAAGGAAGAATACAATCAATGCAATGCAACAATATGATGCATGATCATGACATGGCAATATATTGTGATTTTAGCTTATGCAAACTAGCAACAGGTTAAATGAAGTTGATTTCAATCCAAGATTCAAATTCAAACTCCATATGTGGATATTCAAATGCCACTTATATGATTTGTCCTAAACAGTAGATATAAGTTGTTCTAACATTCATGAAAATGGTACAGATGGATAGATTGGATTTTTCTGATCATTTTTCATATGTAATTTATCTTTTTTGGAGTTATAGATAATTTTCTATGGATTTTAGAAGTTTTGGGCATTTTTGGAATTTCCTGAATTAAGTTTATTCTAGAAAATGACTTACTGCGTTAGCACTGCATCATGCTTGCATCAGCAGGTCAACAGACCGGGTTCAGGTCAAACTTGATGGCAGGGACCCACACGTCAGTGTATCAGGGATGCTTTGGGTGGATGACAGGTGGGACCAGTCAACGTTGACTTGGCCAAAGTCAAAACTGACACATGGGGCCACTGGGGTTATCTAAACTAAACAGGAAATGACACCTATGGGATCACTGGAATCCCTACTACGGTCGGCGGGCGCGAGGTTGTGGAAAGAGCGGGTCTAGGAGCCAGCACAAGGATTGTTTACCCAGGTTCGGGCCGCGAGGATTGCGTAATACCCTAGTCCTGCTTTGGTGTATATCTTAATGTTCTTGTGTTCTTGAACTAGGTACGGTGTGTGTGTAGTCCAAAAAGCCGAATCCCTCTCCAGTATGCCTCGGGCCTCCTTTTATAGGAAAAGGGGATGCCACAGTGCACAAAGGAGGTGGAAAGTGCATACGGTGGCTGGGTCTATCCTCTGGCAGCGTCGGACAAATGCATTTAATTCGCTGCCGACGTGCCCTTCTTGCTGTCACCGCTTCGCCTCGCTTCAACACGCGTCCAGGCCGGCGTGGCGTGCAGCGCCATGTAGGCTAGCTAGGTGCTGAGTTGGTGCGGTAGCAGGGTCTTCACGAAGATCTACATGCCACCACGCAGGTGCTTGCTAAGTTGGTCTGGAGGCCGCACGACGCCACGCAGGTGCTCTCCTGGCTGGCTGGGCTGGCAGCTGCATGGGGAGCGGCGCGGAGTCTTGGTAGTTGCAGGCCTGGCCGCGACCCCGCTGATGTCCTCGGCAAGGGTCTTGCCGGGGCCCCGGCAAGGGTCTTGCTGTGGCATCACGGTCGTCCCCGGCAAGATCTCGCCCGAGGTCTCATGGATTTCCTTGGCAAGGATCTTGCCGAGGATCGTCGTCTTCTGGTCCTCACCTGATCTTGTGTCTTCATAGTCTTCACGAAGATCTGCATGCCACCATGGAGGTGTCTCCCGAGCCTTGGTTCCAATGTGGTTGATGGCGTTGGAGCCCTTGGGCTCAAGGGTGGCGCGCTCTGCTGGCGTTGGGAAAGTTACCCTGGCAAGGCTCTTGCCGGGGCCGTGGAGGCTGCCCCGGCAAGGGTCTTGCCGGGGGAGCCTACCTCGCCCTCTCTGCTTCTTGTGTTTCCGATCTTGGCGTAGCTTGATTGTCTTGTGGCTTTGGCTTCCCTGCTGTGCCCTGCTAAGTGTGGCCGTGGGCACGGCTCCGACTGCCCGTGCACAAGTAAACGGGTACAAAGGAGAGCCCCTACTTTTGTACACCGATAGGATCCCCCGGGCCTGGGCCACACATAAGCGCGACGCGTTGTTGCTCTAGGCCCAGAAGGGTGCACGGGCAGTCGGGACGGATTTTTACCATGGTAACTTTTTTGCCCGTTGCGCTTCCCCACGACCCGTGTTGAATGCGCGACATGGAGGGTCGTGCGTGTCGTGGGGGGCATGCATGGGGAGCCTGCTGCACGCAGGCTTCATGTCGCAGTAAATGGTAAAGAGGCGGCCGCGTCTTCCCGATAAAAAGGAACAACCGCAGGCGTGCCGCCCATTTAAACTCTGTGCTTTCGCCAATCTCGGAACCGCCGTCTCTATCTTATTCCTCCTCAAGCTCTCAATTTTTCTCGTTGCCGCTATGTCCCCATTGCTCTCGATCCTTCGCCTCCTCCCAGCCGCCATGGTGCCCAAGACTGGCAAGGGCAAGGGGGCAGCCAAGGATGCCGGGGAGAGGGAGGCGCCGCACAACGAGGCGGCGGTGCGGCTGGCGCAGTTCGCCTACTTCTCCCCATCAACGGTGGATGAGATCCACCTCAAGGACTTCTTCAGGCCTCTGTGGGGGGCAGAGATGACGGGGCACCCTGCCACGTGCATCATCCCCACCAATTGCGTCATGGCCGACCCAAATTGGTACCCCTTTTTCGTTGATTTCTTCTCCTGCGGGCTCTCCTCCCCCCTTCTCTGATTTCTTCAACGACATCATGCGCACCTTCGGCTTCCATCTTTTGGATCTTACGCTAAACGCCGTGGCGTGCATGGCGTTCTTTGCCCACCTCTGTGATGTCTTCACCAGGGTGCTTCCTAGCACGGCGCTCTTCTGCCACTACTTCTACCCTCGCCTCCAACCAGGGGGCGCCCTCTCCTGGGGCATGTCTAGGATCTCGAGGGTCCAAGATAAAGGCACTTATCCGGAGGGTGCCCAAAAGGAGAGGTGGGAGGATTGGCGGGTTCGGTGGTGCTCGATCGAGGAGAAGAACCCGACGGAGTTCTGCCGGGTTCGTCAGAGCCCGCCGACCCATGGCGAGGACTGGAGCCACCTCGACACCAACGATGGGAAGCTCTCGATCGCCACCACCAGGATCCATCGCCTCACCATGGCCGGGCTCACCCTTGAGATGATTGGGGCGGACTTCATCCGCCGCCGAATCGCCCCGCTGCATAACAAGGGGAGGCCGACATCATGAGGCTCCGCCCCTGCCTGAAGCATAATTTCACAGTGATGGGACACGCCCATTTCTGTCAGAGGCTCTTTCGGCTTGATGTGTTCAGCGACGGCAGGGTGGAGAGGACCGGCAGGGTCGCGAAGGCTGGCAAGGTCATCAAGGGGCCCCAGTTGGGTCGCCGTCGGGTGTGTTCCCGCTGAGCAACAACTGTTGCTAGTCTACCATCCTCGACATGATGCCGGTCTTCAACGCGCACGGCCTCGCGACCCGTCCTGAGCCGAGCCCCCTGCACACGAGGTGAGGGCTACGACCACGACGAGCCGCTGCTCATCGAGGACACCACCCAGGCGGAGCTGGACTACATCGCCACCAGGGTGGCGGAGGTGGAGCTCACCAGGGAGGCCGGTAGCGCTGGCGGCATGGAGGATGAGGCCTACGCGACCGCGGAGGAGAGGGAGCTCGCCCAGTGGGCGGGGTCTGCCGGGGACTCCAGCGGCGTCAACACCGTGGCCCCCCTTGTTGAGGAGGTGGTCGAGGAGTCGACCGAGGAAGAGGCCGAGGTTGACAACCCTTCGGCCACGGGGAGGAGGCGTGTGCTGCGGCGGGCCAGTTCTGGCAAGCCGATCTAGCCCGGCAGGACCGAACTGCGGCAAGGGGCCCAGGAGGAGTCCATGCGCCAGACGTGGGCCGCGACAGCGAAGAAGGCGGCGAAGACCGCGGTGGTGAAGAAGAAAGCGACCGCCTCTTCTTCGTCCAAGCGTTGCCGAACTCCATCACCTTCCCCTCCTCTCTCAGATGTCGACACAGAGGTCGTCCTCGATTTTGGGTCTCTCAGACCAAGAAGGAAAAGGAAGGCAGCGGGAGAGGAGGCGGAGGACGAGTAAGCATCTGCCCTTTGTCATCTCCGTCCTTTCATACCGCGCCGCTTCTGTTGATTTGCTTTTATATTCGCAGGGACAAGTAGATGCTGGCCCAAAGGGTGGCGAAGAGGGCTAGCGACTGTGGGGACCTCGACTCATAAGTCGTGATCACCGAATGCATGTGTACAGTGATCCCAGAGATCAATGCTCACTGTACACACAGAAGCTGAATAACAAGAGTCTTACATCCATACATACCGTCTTACACAAATTATGACCATTATGGTCAAGTCTTACATAGATAAAGCCACAGGGGCTGCATACCAAAAAAAATTAAGCAGCGGAAATCTTCGTCGATAAGTACAACCCATGCCATCTGCCTTAACCCTACAGGCATTCTGACTGGGAAATGTCCTAGTACGCATGTTCGTCTCCAAAGAACTCTTCTTCGAACTCCAGCTCTTCTATGCCTGGCCCATTAAATAACCAGTGGCAAGCCAATGAGTACTTTGAATGTACTCGCAAGAAACCCATGATTTGGTTCAAAGTAACAATGCAACTGTACAACAAGTAAGCAACCTAGCTTCAAGCTAGTTGAGATGTCCTATCAACTTGTGAGATATGCATTAATGAATATGGGCAACCTTGAGAAAAGGTTACAGATAACAACATAAATAGGGTTTCGATAAATGCCATTTCATTCAACATGTCAAGTCACCACCTTGACACAAATAGTTCTCTTCCACACACACATGCACCGAGATTGTAAAATTTCTGGACATAGTTTAATTAGCACCTCCCAACTGTCCCTGGCCGTGGACACGACTATTCGAATAGTTTGACACTCTGCAGAGGTTGCGCACTTTACCCACAAGATCGGGGAAGCTTTTGTGTCATCCACGATCCTGCAGTACCTCAAGTACTGGGGGCAAGCACTCGATCATTACCTTTCCCTAGACGACACTAACATAGGGTCCACTCGTTGATACGCGGCCCTCGTGTATAAGCAAAAGATCATGGGACTCTGCCCTTTTCACATTATTATGCGTACACGAAGGGCCACCCGATGGGGTTTTCGAAAGAATGTAACGATGAAGAGTTCATGGTACACATGCATCATTATGCATCAACTAGTCTCTTTAAAATGCAATCATGAACAAGGTAAGGTCATGAGTAGGGGTATGCATTGGGGGTGGTTCACAACAAGTTTACCACCGTCATATTTCATCATCATGCAATCGGAAAAAGGGTACCGATGAACAAGAGGGGTGTCATGGTCAAAGGGCTGCTTGCCTTGTTTCGCTTGGTCCTCAAGTTCTTCAAATACTTCTCCTTCTTCTTCTTCATCAACTTCGTCTAATACGGGATCTAATCGTCGCAAGAAAATAACGAGAAAATAAGGCAATAGTAAAACAGAAAAACCAAAGTGCTCAGAAAAATGTCAACTTATTTTTGATAAATACTAGGGGGAAATCTAAGATGGGGAAATTACTAGTTATGGATTTGGAGTTGTGGAATAGGACAAATGGATTTTCAGAGGGGGATATAAATGCTCAAATTTGAATTTAAATTTGATCAGTGCAGAAAAGTTTGATGGATATTTATGAAAGTTACACCATTAAATAGGTGGGATTTATAGAAAAACATGTGAGTTGGAATATTGCATTTGGATGAATATTTAATCATGTGGAATTTTTTGGAAAAGTTACAGAAAAAGAAAAGGAAAAAGGCCACTATGCAATTGGGCCAAAACAGCCGCAGCGCACAGGCCCAAAGGCGATTCGGCCCAGGCGAGCCGAGCGGCGCGCGCGCGTGCCAGGTTTGACCCTGACGGGCGGGGCCCAGCTGCCAGTGGGAGAGAGAGGGGGCGGGAGAGAAGTGAGGATGATAGGCGGGGCCCGCCTGTCATCTCTGACCTCGCGACTAGAGGGCCGGCGTGCTCACCGGTGGCGAAGCAGGGCACAGCGGGGTGAGATGATGGCACCGTTGGACTCAGCGTGGAGTCGCCATTCGGGTGGTGGTGGTGACGTTGCCGGAGTTGCCTGATTCACCACTGACAAGGAAGCATGGCGGAGGTGCGTCGGGCGGTGGTCGTTCCGGTCGACTCCGGCTGCAAACAAAGGGGAAAAGGAGCGGGAAGGAGTCAGGGGCTCGCTGCGGTTCCAGATCGAGTGAAAGGAGCGGTGGAGGAGGCTCTTATCGCGGAAACACCAGTGACGCGAGGCGGCGGCGCTCGGCTCAATCCCAAGCACAGAGTGGGGGAGGGGAGCTGGGGCTCTGCTGGTGATCGCTAGGAGGCGAGAGAGCTCAAGGGATGGAGAGAACGGGGTCCAGGGTGGCGTTAAATAGGAGGGGCGCGGTGCCCCCTGGGGGGTGCACCGTCGAGCTCGCAACCGTCGCTGGAGACCGCGGGAGGGCTCAGCCTTGAGCCAGGGGCTTTCCTGGGGGTGGTCTAGGACCATGGGGAGGGAGAGAAGGAGCGGGAGGTACCAGAGAGCTCGCGCGTGTGAGGCCGCTCATTGGAGTTATCGGGCGGCCGGCGCGTGTGCGAGCAAGGGCATCAGGAGGGAGAAGGAGGAAGGGGACAGAGGCGTGGCATGTCACAAACGTCGAGGCGCATCATCGGGCGCGCTGGGGAGGCCCGAGGTGGGCGGAGGTGGTTGGTAGGGGGCGGCTACAATGCGGGAGCGCACTGTAGCGCGCTCCAGAGCGTGCAAATGGCCGGCATGCCATTTTTTGGCAAAGTTGGCATGGCCAAGCATGTCTGGTAGCTCTAGGAAGAGTAAAGAATGTGGGGTGGCCACTAGAGTGAGGAGGGAGGTGAGGAAGAGGGGTGCAAGGGCTGTCCAGAGAGGTAAAAGAGGTTGTTTCACCCCTCAATTATTGATCTGAGATGCAGCCATTGCTACTGAAAGTAGAAGAGGTCTAGGAGGAGCTATGGTAGAAAGTTGAGGTCATGGAGAAGAGTGGAAGTGGTCAAAACAGGGGTCTTAGTAAAATGGCAGAAGGTGTTTGTTGCTGGTTTGGGCAAAAAGATGAACTCCTCTTGTCATGAGGCTTGACAGGGTAAAATGGCATGAGATAATAATAGGTTCCACCAAGGTTGAGTCCATTTGGGCAAAGTTGCCAATGCAACTTTTGTAAACCTTAGAAATCAACATAAATGAGTTTTCCAAGATCTATACATGCAAAACTATTCTCCTTGATACACCACTTGGTGCAGTGTCATCACTTGGGGTTTAGAGCATGCCCACAAAGGTTGAGAGCAAAATAAGAAAGTTGACAATGTAAAGTTGCTCAAATTTGATTGTGGACAGAGAGGGTTTTGAGGCACTTTGATCAAGATATCATTTTCTCCAACTTGTGCCATTTGGTCTAGATACATAATTAGACCATTGGAGCATGTGCACCAAGTTTGAGAACATTTGGACATGTTTGGCAATGTAGCGTTGCTCAAACTTCAAAATGGTCAGCGATGGTTTTGAGGAGATTTGTTGATGTTATGTTGTTCTCCAAGATATGAGGCTTGGCAAGATCATCCAACATGTTATACGTGACATTCTAGAATTTTGTTGGAATTTTTGGAGAATATTTCCTGTTAAAATATTTCAAAAGCTTGAAATATCCAGAAAGGGTTTTTGAGGGGTTTGACAAATATTTTGAACATGACCATGTGTTGAAACTCTTATATATGGACAATATATGTCCACTGAGTTTCCCTAAATTTTCACAAATATGTTTAAAGTATTAGAATAATTTTAACCTATTAAAGACCATTTCTGGCCTAAAGAAAAAGCCTTTAAATAAAATAGCAAAATGACTTTTAAAATTATACTTTTGTGGTTTTTGGGACTCCTATACCTAATAGGAATCAAACATACTCTTTGAAAGATTTTTCATAGCCCAAATCAAGTACTTGCAGTGCAAACCTCAATTTAGGGGTTTTTGGAAAACTAAATTTAGAAAATACTTTTTGGCCAAATTATTTTTGTAAGAAAATTCTTCATTGTACTATACACATGGTATGATCATTGGGCAGAAGTTTTGGATCAAGGAAATGAAGTATAGAAGGTGAAGCTATGTTGACTTTTAAGAGCACTTGAAAACACAGAGAGAAAACCAACTCAAATAAAAAGTCAAATAATGCAAAAGTTTTTGTCAAACCACACTTTATCATGATTTATCATCTTAAGTGTTGTGCCAGCAAAATCAGGGTGTGACAGACCTACCCCCCTTACTAGAATCTCGTCCCTGAGATTCCCAAACTAGGCGTGGAAAGGAGTATGGAAACTTGGATTCGGGGTAGTCTCCAGGTCCTCATACAACTTTTTTTTCCGAGTGGTGCTCCATTGTACATTGAGGTACTTGATGGTGTGGCTCCATGTATGACGTTCGGCTTGATCGAGGTTGCTAAGGGGTTTCTCACGTAGGTCCAATTGGGCTGGGGGTCGGTGGCTCGATGATCGATGTCCTTATTAGTGCTCGGGCTAGCTAGGAAGTCGAAAACACTCCCGGAGTTGTGTCATGTCGGAACATTATTCACAGTGGGTAACTCAGGTGGTAACTCTAGATGGTAGCCGTCTATACTTCATCTTGCAGTGACCTCGGAGGGTTTGTTAAATCTTGGTGTAAGCTTCCCTTTGACATGGAAATGCTTGGTTCCTTTGAGAGAAGTGGCTTGCAGATACACCTAGTCTTTGACGCGGATGTTTACTTCTTGACGATGGTGGTTGGTGTAGTTCTTCCTTCTAGACATGGCGGTTTTAGAATGTCTTCTAATCAGCTGAACAACTCTACTTCCGTTTTCGGGTAGACAAGTATGTCACCAAATAAAGATGACAACTAACTTGTCCAAGTATTCCATGAAGTCTATGGGGTACGCAAAGTAGGCTGGGGTATTTGTGGTGGTCTCGATTGAGCATTGGCAAAGGTCTTCTTGTCCTAGAGCCAAAGCCCATCGTCATGACCCGACCATGTTGAGGTTTGGTGGGGCTTAAGAGTTTCAAGGGTTCTAGTGTGCGGGTGAACGCTTATCATCTCATCCTTAAGCCCAGTTTCTGAGATGCCAATAGTTCTACCTAGTCTTCACATCATATTACCAAAAGAATCATCTCGTGTAGGTCAACTCCAATCATCACTCATGTTATTCATATGCTCATGGCTCTCGAGAGGGGGTCTAACAAAATCATACATTTCAACCATACCCAAACTCATATGCATGGCTATCCTAAGGAAACACGTCGTAAGCCACTCCAAGATCTTGTTTCCTTCCTATGAATCAACTCCAACAGCCCATTAACTTCCATTAACCAATGTCTATGGTGTTCCACACGATCTTCTAATGTCCTATAATCCCCAAATACTTGAAAGAGCTTTCTCTACTATAGTCAATCCACCAATTCCAATCTTTGGGGTCAAGTAACTTCCAACCTCAAGCTTATATAGATCCCTAAATCAACTCCGACAATTAATCCAATCTCCTAGTTTATTATCCACCGAGAAACATGGTATCATAATTGAGATCATCAGTATAAATCTAATTTAATCCGAACCATGTAGACTTACTCAGCATCTAGACTCCATCAGGATCACCTATTTTATCCAAATATCATGGTCAGCTATCTTCTATCAATATCTCCTGGCTAATCCAAATCCTTATACCTTCAAGAATTTCATCGTGCGATCATAATTGTCCTAAAAAATCCAATTTACTCCACGGGTAGTGAATGCTATGCTACTCTATTAACATGATCTCACCAAGTTCATCAACTAACATGAAAACCTCATAATCCACCAAGAAGTCTCGGATAATTCCTCAAGGTCTCTGATATAAACTCATCAAGTCATTTGTCCTATTTCAATATCCTCGAATAGGTCTACCCTATGGCATTGTCAGTTCTGGTGCTATCTTAGGATGATAATGTGCTCGTTCACTATGTCCACTAGTTCCATAATAATCCAGTGCAAGGTTACGGAGGCTTAGCTGGTTCTCTTGCAGTTTTGTGGGTTAAGCACTTGGTTAGGGATTCGAGCTGGGTTATCTCATGAAGTCTCAAAGGGTCTAGGGATGGGTTTCTAATCTTGAGAGGTAAATATAACTCTACTAGGCTGCTCTTGGTCGAGGAGGCTGCAGCAAAAATCTCCAGTGCTAGTTGGTCGCCGAAGTAGAATCCTTGGTGTACCTTGTCTTGCCGGTCTTCAGTTGAGGGATGAGAGGGAAAAGCATCATAGATGGGGGATGCTTAAATGGGGTTCTATAGTGCAGGTCCAAACAAACAAGTGCCAAAAAGGCCACACACAATTTCATTAAGATAAGATAGGTGATACAGTCGCATACATGATGCCTAAGGCAAAAGTGCAAGTTATATCAAAACACAAACAGATAAGAACAAGCAACACTCAACATTGTTTATTTGAACCATCATATGGACTCGATTGCGCATAGGGGGTACACGACTCATCCTACCCTAGGGGTCCTCGGATTCAGTAGTCGTGCTTGCTTCATCACTTTGAGAGAAAGGCGTTCGGTCTTCAGCTTCTAGGTTCTCTTAGGTACCAATAGACATGCGATAGTCGGCTGCTTGTTGGGACACATCCTATTAATATGCCCGAGTTCACCACACCCGTGACATGTGACGGAAGCAAAAGGGTTGCTATTCAGTCTTGGGTATTGTCGTCGGGGGCCTGACAATGATCCTCTATGAGGTGGATATGGAAATCCATTCCTATGCCTTTTGTGTGGGGTTTGGTTGCGAGCTTTCTGAAGTTCCTTGATTTGCTGCTCCTGATTAAAAATGTGGGCTTCTAGGGCAGGGATTTGCTGTTCTTGCTCGACCACCTTCTTCTCGAGGCGGTGGAGGTGCAGAAGTGAAGGGAGATCTTGGCGAGCCTTGAGAAATGCTTCGGTAAGGTGGCGTAGAAGGTAGTCTCCTACGTTTACGAAACGGATCTGGTACTTGAGGGTTGGATCCTCGTCTTCTGGGAAATCATCACTTAAGTCGGAGTTCCAAATCCGCTCCTGCCAGGCAGGTAGCGGGTGGCATGTTCTTCTTCCATTTTTGGACGGAGGTCTCGAAGACATAGGAGTGCTTCGTATGCCACTTACTGAATGGCTAGGTCTCTTGTTGGCATAGGTGTTCCAAGGAAGAACCACCCCTGAGGTGAGGTCTTGGCAGGCACAAAAACCTTGGCGTAGAATCCGTCTCGAACACATCATTTTATAGCTCATGCAGGGTGTATATGGGCAGCAAGGGATAGTGGTATTGTTGGAGGCAATCTCTTAGGAGTGATGGAAATCCTGTCGTAAGGAGTCTCAAGGGGGCGACGGCCATCTACAGAAGTTGAATAGGAGGGGTCAATACTGAAAATACCCCTCAGTTTTGGGAAATCTCAGAAAAAAGGCAAGGTATAGGTGGGTTTGATGATTTTTTTATCCTAACTAACGACCATGCTAACTAAGGCTTCCTATAGTCAGGATGGCTCTGATGCCAGCTCTGTGGGTACCCCGACTCATAAGTCGTGATCACCGAATGCCTGTGTACAATGATCCCAGAGATCAATGCTCACTATATACACAAAAGCTGAATAACAAGAGTCTTTCATCCATACATACCGTCTTACACAAATTATGACCATTATGGTCAAGTCTTACATAGATAAAGCCACAGGGGCTGAATACCAAATAAACTTAAGCAGCGGAAATATTCGTCGATAAGTAGAACCCATGCCATCTGCCTTAACCCTACAGGCATTCTGACTGGAAACGTCCTAGTTCGCATGTTCGTCTCCAAAGAACTTTTCTTCGAATTCTCTTCCATGCCTGGCAAATTAAATAACCAGTGGCAAGCCAATGAGTACTTTGAATGTACTCGCAAGCAACCCATGATTTGGTTCAAAGTAACAATGCAACTGTACAACAAGTAAGCAACCTAGCTTCAAGCTAGTTGAGATTTCCTATCAACTTGTGAGATATGCATCAATGAACACGGGCAACCTTGAGAACAGGTTATAGATATCAACATAAATAGGGATTGGATAAATGCCATTCAATTGAACATGTCAAGCCACCACCCTGACACAAATAGTTCTCTTCCACACACACATGCACCGAGATTGTAAAGTTTCTGGACATAGTTTAAGTAGCACTGAGGGAGTCCCGGACTAGGGGGTGTCCGGATAGCCGAACTCTCATCTTCGGCCGGACTCCTGGACTATGAAGATACAAGATTGAAGACTTCGCCCCGTGTCCGGATGGGACTTTCCTTGGCAAGGAAGTCAAGCTTGGCGATATGGATATGTAGATCTCCTACCATTGTAACCGACTCTGTGTAACACTAACCCTCTTCGGTGCTTATATAAACCAGAGGGTTTTAGTCCGTAGGACGAACAACAATCATACCATAGGCTAGCTTCTAGGGTTTAGCCTCTCTGATCTCGTGGTAGATCTACTCTTATACTACCCATATCATCAATATCAATCAAGCAGGAGTAGGGTTTTACCTCCATCGAGAGGGCCCGAACCTGGGTAAAAACATCATGTCCCTTGTCTCCTATTACCATCTGCCTAGATGCACAGTTCGGGACCCCCTACCCGAGATCCGCCGGTTTTGACACCGACATTGGTGCTTTCATTTAGAGTTCCTCTGTGTCGTCATCTTTAGGCCCGATGGCTCCTCCGATCATCAACAACGATGCGGTCCAGGGTGAGACTTTTCTCCCCGGACAGATCTTCGTATTCGGCGGCTTTGCACTGCGGGCCAGTTCGCTTGGCCATCTGGAGCAGATTGAAAGCTATGCCCCTGGCCATCAGGTCAAATTTGGAAAGTTTGAACTATACGGCTGACGTCCGCGGAGACTTGATCTTCGACGGGTTCGAGCCACAGCCAAGCGCGCCGCACTGTCACGATGGGCATGATCTAGCTCTGCCGCTGAATAGTGCCCTGGAGGCTGCACCAGTGTCCGCTCCGACCTTTAGCTCGGAGCCGACTGCGCCGATCGAGGAAGGGAGGCTCGACACCGCCTCGGGGGCTGCTATCTCTACGGCGATTGAGCCGAACTCCAACCCTGTCCTTTGCGAAGCTCGTGACTCCAAGGTGCCGGACTCCTCTCCGGACTCCCAACCTCCCGCGCCCCTGCCAATCAAATCCAATTGGGCACCGGTCATGGAGTTCACCGCCGCGGACATCTTTCAGCACTCGCCCTCTGGCGACATCCTGAACTCACTAAAGTCTCTCTCTTTATCAGGAGAGCCCTGGCCGGACTATGGTCAGGAAGGTTGGGATGCGGACTACGAAGAAATTCAAAACCCACCCACCACCCACTTCGTACCCACTATCGATGATTTAACCGACATGCTCGACTTCGACTTTGAAGACATCGACGATATGGATGATGATGGAGGAGACGACCAAGAACCAGCGCCTACAGGGCACTGGAAGGCCACCTCCTCATACAACATTTACATGGTGGACATCCCAAAAGATGGGAATGGCGATGGAACAACGGAGGATGACCCCTCCAAGAAACAGCCTAAGCGCCGGCGTCAGCGGCGCCGCTCTAAATCCCGCCACAGTAAAAACAGCAATTCCGACACCGGAGACAATAACACCCCGGACAGTGCCGAAGACAATCCCCTCCAGCAAGATTCAGCTTAGGAGGATGGAGAAGCCAGCCCGTATGAGAGAGCGGCAGACAGAGAGGTAGAGGAAGACAATTACATGCCTCCCTCCAAAGACGAGTGACGGAGTCCTGAACTAGGGGGTGTCCGGACAGCCGGACTATCAATATCCGCCGGACTCCAAGACTACGAAGATAGAAGATTGAAGACTCCAGCTCGTGTCCGGAAGGTACTTTCCTTGGCGTGGAAGGGAAGCTTGGCAATACAGATATGTGGATCTCCTACCATTGTAACCGATTTTGTGTAACCCTAGCCTCTCCGCTGTCTATATAAACCGGAGGGCCTTAGTCCGTAGGACAACATACATCTCAACAATCATACCATAGGCTAGCTTCTAGGGTTTAGCCTCCTTGATCTCGTGGTAGATCTACTCTTGTACTACCAATATCATCAATATTAATCAAGCAGGACGTAGGGTTTTACCTCCATCGAGAGGGCCCGAACCTGGGTAAAAACGTTGTGTCCCTCGTCTCTTGTTACCATCCACCTAGACGCACAGTTCGGGACCCCCTACCCGAGATCCGCCGGTTTTGACACCGACATTGGTGCTTTCATTGAGAGTTCCTCTGTGTCGTCACCGATAGGCTTGATGGCATCTTCAACCAACAACGCTGTCCAGGATGAAACTTTTCTCCCCAGACAGATCTTCGTATTCGGCGGCTTCGCATGGCGGGCCAATTCTGTTCAGGTCAGATTTGGAGCAGATCGAAAGCTATGCCCCTGGCCGTCAGGTCAGATTTGGAAGCTTAGACTTCACGGCCGATGTCCGCGGAGACTTGATCCTCGACGGACTCGAGCCACAGCCGAGCGCGCCACACTGTGACGATGGGCATGATCTAGCTCTGCCGCTGAACAGTGCCTTGGTGGCCGCATATGGATTAGCTTCGGCCATTAGCCTGGAGCCGATCGCCCAGATGAAGGGTCGGCGGTTAGACGCTGCCCTGGGGGCTTCTACATCCACGGCGATGGAGCCGAACACCAATCTTGTCCCTTGCGAAACTCGTGAATCCGAGGCGCCGGACTCCTCGCCGGACTCCGAACCTCCAAATACCCTACCAATTGGTCCAGATTGGGCGCCGGTTATGGAATTCACCGCCGCGGACATATTCCAACATTCGCCTTCCGGCGATATCTTAAACTCATTAAAGCATCTCTCGTTATCGGGAGAGTCCTGGCCGGACTATGGCCAGGATGGTTGGAGTACGGATGATGAAGAAATTCAGATCCCACCCACCACCCACTTTGTAGCCACTGTCGAGGATTTAACCGACATGCTAGACTACGACTCCGAAGACATCGACGCTATGGACGACGATGCTGGAGACGAACAGGAACCAGTGCCTACAGGGCACTGGAAGGCCACCTCGTCATATGATGTGTACATGGTGGATACCCCAAAAGAAGAGGATGGCGAAGAAGCAGCGGAGGCAGACTCTTTAAAGAAGCAGCCCAAACGCCGGCGTCAGCGGCGCCGCTCTAAATCCCGCCACAGCAGGAATAAAGATTCTGGCACAGGAGACAACAATACCCCAGAGAGTGCTGAAAAAAATCCCCTCCAGCAGGACTCAGCGCAGGAGGATGCAGAAGCAAGCCCCCACGAGAGGGCGGCAGACGAAGAGGTCGAGGGTCATAACTATATGCCTCCCTCCGAAGACGAAGCAAGCCTCAATGACGACGAACTCGTCGTGCCCGAGGACCCCGTCGAACAAGAGCTTTTTAAGTGCAGGCTCATCGCTACAGCAAGAAGCCTGAAGAAGGAAAAGCGGAAGCTCAAAACAGCGGAAGACACGCTCAGAATAAGATGGAGCAAAGTACTCAAAACTGCAGATAAATACGGCAATGGCCACCAATCGAAGAGCTACCCGAAGCGTAAGCTGCTACCAGAATTCGACGAGGAGGCCATAGAGCCTCCACCGTCCAATGGCCCAGCCAGGTCCATCTACGGACCCAAAAAGAGAGCCCCAGGAAGCAAAGCAACACGTCAAGTGTCCGACGATAGCGGCATATACAAGTACAGGGGCGCCGCACACAAACTATGTTTCACCGATGAGGTGCTGGGTCATGAATTCCCAGCAGGGTTTAAACCCATAAACATAGAGGCCTACGATGGAACAACAGACCCTGGAGTCTGGATAGAAGATTATATACTGCATATACATATGGCCAGAGGAGACGATCTCCACGCCATAAAATATCTACCCCTCAAGCTCAAAGGGCCAGCCCGTCATTGGCTCAAAAGCCTCCCAGAAAACACTGTTGGAAGTTGGGAAGAGCTAGAAGAAGCATTTAGAGCAAATTTTCAAGGGACTTATGTCCGTCCTCCGGATGCAGATGATTTAAGTCATATAACTCAACAGCCCGGAGAGTCAGCGCGGAAATTCTGGAATAGGTTTCTTACCAAAAAGAACCAAATAGTCGACTATCCGGACACCGAAGCCTTAGCAGCTTTCAAGCACAATGTCCGAGACGAATGGCTTGCCAGGCACCTCGGTCAAGAGAAACCGAGGACAATGATCGCATTAACAAGCCTCATGACCCGCTTCTGCGCGGGAGAGGATAGCTGGCTAGCAAGAAGCAGCACCAGCGACCCAAGTACATCTGAGACAAGAGATGGAAACGGAAAATCACGGCGCAGAAAAGAGCAGCGCCGGAATAAAGAGAAAAGCCCAAAGAGCACGATAGTCAACGCCGGATTCAAAAGCTCGCGGTCCAATAACAAAACTCAGCCCCTCAAGGATGACAAGGACGAACCGTCCAACCTACACAAAATTCGGGTCGGATATGTCAAATCCACAAGACTTTAAGGCTCGCAAATCACACCCACAGGATTGTTGGGTTTTCAAACAGTCCGCCGATTAAATGTCGAACACAAGGGGCTCGACGCGTCAGCGAAGAAGATAAACCCTGCCAGCGGGGCACCGGAAAACAAAAGACTTTCCCACAAGGGGTCAAAGCAATAAACTCACTTCATGTGATAACACGGAAAAATAGTGCGGCACTTTCTAAAAAGAGCTTCGCACGGTCCAACCCAGCAGACCATAGAGATTGGATATCCAAACCAATCACTTTCGACCACCTGGACTATTCCAGAAGCGTTCGAAACGCGGGACGGACTCCCCTGATATTGAATCCCATAATAGACGGATTACAATTCACTAACGTCCTAATGGACGGAGGCAGTGACTTAAACCTGCTATATTCAAACACAATCCGTAGGATGGGGATAGACCCTACCAAAATTCGACACAGCCGCACTTCCTTCAAAGGAGTGACGCCAGGCCCTTACGCCAAGTGCACAGGCTCGATACTACTAGAAGTCGTGTTCGGATCGCCGAACAATTTTCGACGCGAAAAATTAATCTTTCATATCGTCCAATTGAAAGTGAATATCAAGCACTCTTGGGACGAAAGGCTTTTGTCCGCTTCAATGCCATACCGCATTACGCGTCTCTTACACTCAAGATGCCCGGTCCACATGGCGCCATTTCAGTGCGAGGGTCACTCGAGGACCCCGGACTCGGATAGATGAATCCGGACTCAGCAGGCTAGGGGCTACCTAGCCGCATACCCCTTCACAGGGGGCTGCGCGCACAAACCACCGCGGTTTCATATAAACCTTGCTTTAATTATTTATATTTCTTCTTTTACATATTTTTCGCATGAACTGTTTCTAAAACTAAACGTTCCTCTCTTTCTACAGATGAACAACGTGCGTGCTGTCCCAGGATAACGGCGCCGCGGAGACACAGGCGCAGACGTGCAGTAGGGACCCGTTGCAAGGATTCTTTTCAGATTAAGACCCTACGTAGACCTTTTTATTATTGTCTCTTGTTGTTACTCTCCCTTGGTTTCTTCCTATAGCCAAAGCGGAGCCTGACGCTTTGGCATCGGCCGCCGAGAGGACCATGCCCGCATTCAACACTAGGGGCTTAGGGCATCTTTACGCCCATTATTATAAAGTCCGAACACCTTGGGAGTGTTCGGCGCCTCGAAGTTAGGCACTATATGCATCAGCTCGAATCATGTCTTTGGTCAAATGTTGGGTTTGCCCGGCTCCGTGTTTTGCTGCCTTCGTTTACGTCATCATCGCTAACGCGACACCGGAGAACTCTGCGATTGTGCCCCGCCTCGGCCGGGCGAGCACCTCAATGAGAAAGCCAAAACCGACTATCATGATACAAATGAGAGTCCGCCAGCCACTTGATCGACTATCGGAATGTTTAGAATTCCCCGCTTTGACGAAGGAACGTTTCCCGGTCAGGCACACACGCACCCCGAATTCGGAGATGTGCGGTGCCACCAGGGGCTTTATTGTAGCCCCACCCTCGAGCTCCATTGGCTAAGTGAAAGAGATAAAGCATTATAGTCCGGATTGCCTCGTTCGCTACGCTACCACCTCCTTATAACAGGACCGAGACGTCGGATTAAGTGTGAAAACGCGCTACTTTGCGAACACCCCAGCACCTTGTGCGAGGGGGCTGAAGCCGAAGACTGCATCTTTCAGGTTATACACAAGTATACGTAAACGGCCGCACAGGAGAAGTTTTACTACTTGGACACACAAGTATAAAAAGCAGTTATACCATAATCATTGATTTACAAGCTGATGCGTTCATTTGAACGTTACATTCTTTGAGCACTGCGCCTCTATTTTACGAGCACCGCCCATGACTTCTCCGAAGTAGTGCTCGGCAGGGAGCCGGCTTTCATCCGGACCCTGGGTGGCAATGGCGGTGGCATCCATCTCCGGATAATGCACCTTCACACGGGCAAGAGCCATCCACGCGCCCTCGACGCAGGCCGACCGCTTCATATCCTTTATATGCGGCACCGCTCCAAGGAATTGCTGCAGTAAGCCGAAGTAGCTCGTCGCCTTGGACCTCCTTGGCCAGACATGGGCCACGATGTCAGACATGGCAAGACCGGACAATCTATTTAGCTCAGCCCATTCGGCCAACCGGTCCGTCAACGGAAGGGAGCGATCCGGACTGTGGAATTGAGACCAATATAACTCTTCCGTCTCGTGATCCTCCTGGCCCCGGAAGTGCTCAACGGCATCAGCCGCACTTGCAGCCAAATCCATATACGGATCTTCCGGACTCCACAGCCGCTCAAATCGAGCATACTTGGCATCCATAAACCGGCGACGCAGCAGAATAGGCTTGCCAGCCACGATCTCTCTAGCCTGGCGCAGTTCCTCCTTCATAGCCCGCATTGCAGAGCGGGCATCCTTGGCTTCGGCGGTGGCCTTCTTCAGGTCATCCCACTCAGATAGACACTCCTTTTCAAGAGCCTCATAGCGGTCGGCAGCATCCTTTACCTTCATGGCCAATTCGGCCACCTCCGCCCTGCTTAGGCAAAGGCACTGCCTTTTCGCTTTCAACTCTTCGCCGCCTTCGAGGAGCCGTGATCACTCCTTCGGCTTGCTCCTTAGCTTGAGCAAGTTCGCCCAAAGGCCCTCCACAGCAGCAGCACCGCCTCGCACAACAGCATACAATTTATCGAGAGGAGGGCTTCAATTCCTTAAATAAAGCAACCGCAGAGAATTTATTTACCTTGTGACTCGCAAGTTGCCGGTTGACAAGTGCGATGTCGATCGCCACGCCAAGTCGCCGACTTAATTCGGCAACTCATTAGTCCGCTGGCCATCGACTATCCGCCACCAGATCGACGGCGCGTATTCATTACTTGAGATTTTGAGATTTTGATCCTCGGCACGCTGTCATTTCTGACAACCTACCGAGTCTCAGGGGCTACTATCTATACAGTGCGCATTTTTATGTGCAATACTATTAAAATACAAAAGGATGCGTCATTTCTGCATACCTCAAAACCTGCCAGCAAACTCATGGCGGCATTACGCAAGCCGCTCTCGGTGGACGAAATCCTTCCTATCACCATACGCATTAACGCACGGTGATCTTCTGAAATGGACGCCCTCTCAAGCAGATTCTTCGCCTCCGGCGGATACTAGTAGGTGCCGAACTCTCCGGCCCCTCCGGACTCGGGGATACCCTCCGGGATGACACTTCGGGTTCGCTGGCTCATTTAGGCGGCGCGGATGGAGGCGATCGCTTCCATCATCTCCTAAGAAGGTCCCCGAGACGAACTCATCTGAGAAGGCTGCAGATCCGAACTGCAATGTAAATATTTCGGTTACCTACGGAAGCACAAATGAAGGTATTTCCTCACTAATTAACTCCCTCTTTTACACTCATGGCTCGCTGGAGGGCTGATCCTTTGGTGATGATTGCGCGTCCGGATTCTTTCCGGGCGCCGGACCCACCAGGGAAGATCCCTTCCCACACTTAGGGGCTTTGGCCTCCGGATCTTCGGAGGCGGTCCTCTTCTCCCCCTGAAAGGAGGGGCTCTTGGTTCCTCCCTCTTCAGTTGCCCCTTTGGGCAAAATATTAGCTCCTTTATCTTCCCCGTCGCCCCCTTCTATGGGCGCAACCTCCAACATTCTGACCAGCACGGGCTCCAGTGCGGTCTCTGGGAGGGGGGCCGGACACCTTATCAGCCTTGATCGCGCCACCCATTCCTGTAAAGAACAAAGGGTCAGGAGGCGAACTCTAGAAAGGCACATACACAGAATGTCCGGACTCTGAGCTACTTACCTGAGTATCCGGGTGATCGCGGCTTAGACCTGCGTCCTCGGCTAAATCCGGACATGCCACCTGCGGTCCGAAGAACAACTTGTACATCTCCACGGGTGTCGCACCCATGAAGTGTTGAAGAATTCGAGGTCCCTTCGGATTGAACTCCCATAAACGGAGAGGACGGCGTTTGCAGGGCAGGAGGTGCCTAATTAGCATGACCTGCATCACCTTGACCAGGTCGATCTCCCTCGCTTGGAGATCTCGAATCCGGCCCTGCAGTGAGGGCACATCTTCGGACGACCCCCAATTGAGCCCTTGGTTGACCCACGACATCAGTTGGAGTGGAGGTCCCGAGCGGAATGAGGGCAGCGGCTTTTGCTTGCTGCCCTCGAGCGTGATATAGAACCACTCCTGCTGCCACAGTCCGAAGTTCCTCTTGAAGGAACCTCGAGCCACGGGCATCGACCTTCTTGCTTATGGTCGCCCGCCAAGACTCCGCTTGGCGCCCCGATCATCTTCGCTCCACTTGAAGGTCTTCACCACAAGTCGAAGTGGGGGATGACGCGGAGGAAGGCTTCGCAGACGATGATGAATGCGGAGATATGGAGGATAGACTCCGGAGCCAAGTCGTGAAAGTCCAGCCCGTAGTAGAACAGGAGCCCTCTCACGAAGGGATCCGTCGGGAAGCCTAAACCCCGGCGGAGGTGGGATACGAAAACGACGTATTCACTGGGCTCGGGGGCTGGCACAGCCTGCCCTTGGGTAGGCAACCTGTGCGAAACCTCGTAGGCCAGGTACTTGGCCTCACGCAACTTCAGTATGTCCTCCTCCGTGACGGAGGAGGGCATCCACCGACCCTGGAGGTCAGAGCCGGACATGATTGAGGATCCGAAGCGCTCGAATCTGAGGCTCTGGGTGTTGGAACTTGAAGCGGGGGAAAGATTCGATGCGAGGTTGAAGAACAAGGGCAGGCCTTGGTCCTCTTATAAGGGGGGAGAAATACCAAGGGCCGTCTCCGTGACCGTTTGGGATTCCCCTTCGATAGAGGAGGCGTGGCGACGGGAACGGTTGGGTTACCCACACACGTATTGATGAGAATCCCGAAATAAGGGGAACACGATCTCTGCTTCGACAGGACGTGCCAAGGAAACCGCTTCGCTAAACATGCAGAGGTGGTATAGTAAAAAACGATTCAAACAAAGGCTTGGCTGCGGTGTGATGTCACGCCGCACAATGCGTCAGCAGATTGAGTTATGTGTGTATTTTATTCTCTCTACGGTGGAATGTGGAATTTATTTTGTAGAGCCGGACACTATCCTGGTGTTCATTATCTTCTCTGGATTATTCAAGGGAGGAACCCGCCTTGCAATGCCGAACATTATGCACGCCGGACTTATCGTCATTGAAGACCGGTTCAGGGCTACCGAGGAGTCTCGACTAGGGGTGTCCGACAGCCGACTATCAATATCCGCCGGACTCCAAGACTACGAAGATAGAAGATTGAAGACTCTGCTCGTGTCCCAAGGTACTTTCCTTGGCGTGGAAGGCAAGCTTGGCAATACGGATATGTGGATCTCCTACCATTGTAACCGACTGTAACCCTAGCCTCTCCGGTGTCTATATAAACCGAGGGCCTTAGTCCGTAGGACAACATACATCTCAACAATCATACCATAGGCTAGCTTCTAGGTTTAGCCTCCTTGATCTCGTGGTAGATCTACTCTTGTACTACCCATATCATCAATATTAATCAAGCAGACGTAGGGTTTTACGCCCATCGAGAGGGCTGAACCTGGGTAAAAACATTGTGTCCCTCGTCTCTTGCTACCATCCGCCTGGACGCACAGTTCGGGACCCCCTACCCGAGATCCGCCGGTTTTGACACCGACAACGAGGCAAGCCTCGACGACAACGAATTTGTCGTGCCTGAGGATCCCGTCGAACAAGAGCGTTTCAAATGCAGACTTATGGCCACGGCAAGTAGCCTTAAGAAAAAGAAGCAATAGCTTAGAGCTGACCAATGTTTGCTAGCCGACAGATGGACTGAAATCCTGGCGGCCGAAGAGTACGAACTCGAACGCCCCTCCAAGAATTACCCAAAACACAGGCTGCTACCCCGATTAGAGGAGGAAGCACCTAAACTTACATCACTAGCGCATGATACGGCCGACCGGCCACCTCGTGGCCGCGACAGAGAGGCCTTTCGGCACTCCACTCAACCAGCACCCCTGAGCCGCTCAAAACATACCAAGACGCGGGAAAATCCGCCAGACCTGTGGGACATACTGGAGGACAAGGCAAGGCAAACAAGATCGACCAACGGATCGCGTGGGTGCCCCATGATACGTGATGATAACTATCACGCCGGATATGGCAATTCCGGCCGGGCCGAACAAAGTAGACAAAGCTCTTTTGAGATGCGTCGTGATATAGCCCAATACAGAGACGCCGCACACCCACTATGCTTCACAGACGAAGTGATGGATCATAAAATCCCTGACGGTTTCAAACCCGTAAACATCGAATCATACGATGGCACAACAGATCCTGCGGTCTGGATCTAGGACTATCTCCTCCATATCCACATGGCCCGCGGTGATGATCTATATGCCATAAAATATCTCCCACTCAAGCTTAAAGGACTAGCTCGGCATTGTCTTAACAGCTTGCCAGCAGAGTCGATCGATTGTTGGGAAGACTTGGAAGCCGCATTCCTCGACAACTTCCAGGGCACCTATGTGCTTCCACCAGATGCCGATGACCTAAGCCACATAATTCAGTAGCCAGACAATTCTGGATATGGTTCCTAACCAAGAAAAATCAAATTGTCGACTGTCCGGATGCAGAGGCCCTTGCAGCCTTCAAACATAACATCCTCAATGAGTGGCTTGCCCGGCACCTAGGACAGGAAAAGCTGAAATCCATGGCAGCCCTCACAACACTCATGACTCGCTTCTGCGGGGGAGAGGATAGCTGGCTAGCTCATAGTAACAACATAACCAAGAGCCCTGGTAATTCGGATACCAAGGACAGCAACGGCAGGTCGCGTTGCAACAACCACAAGCGCCGCATTAACGGTGATAATGGTGAGGATACGGTAGTCAATGCAGGATTCAGAGGCTCCAAACCCGGTCAGCGGAAAAAGCCATTCAAAAGAAATACTCCGGGCCCGTCCAATTTTGACAGAATACTCGATTGCTCGTGCCAGATACACAGCACCCCCGAAAACCAGCCAATCACACCAACAGGGATTGTTGGGTGTTCAAGTAGGCAGGCAAGCTAACTGCCGAGAACTGACAAGTAGGCAGGCAAGCCAGTCGCCCCAAAGTTCAATCCATGGTCCTCCTGCCCGATCACTTTTGATCGAAGGGACCACTCCTCTAGCATCTGCCACGGCGGATTCGCCGCATTGGTTCTAGACCCAATCGTCGACGGATTACACCTCACTAGAGTCCTAATGGACGGCGGCAGCATCCTGAACCTACTTTATCAGGATACAGCGCGCAAGATGGGCATAGACACCTCAAGGATTAAACCCACAAAGACGACCTTCAAAGGCGTCATACCAGGTGTAGAGGTCAACTGTGAAGGCTCAGTTACACTTGAAGTGGTCTTCGGATCACCGGATAACTTCCGAAGCGAGGAATTAATCTTCGACATAGTCCCGTTCCGCAGCGGCTATCACGCACTGCTCGGACGAACCGCATTTGCAAAGTTCAATGCGGTGCCTCACTATGCGTACCTCAAGCTCAAGATGCCAGGCCCTCGAGGAGTCATTACGGTCAACGGAAACACCTAACGCTCTCTCCGAATGGAGGAGTATACGGCGGCCCTCGCGGCAGAAGTACAAAGCAGCCTCTTAAGGCAATTCTCGAGTCCGGCTATTAAACGTCCGGACACTGTCAAGCGCGCCCGGAGTAACCAACAACAAGACCGCATGGCACGTCCCGAGCACGCGTAGCAATGCGCCCCAACCCTAGCCCTCGCGAAATTGTGAAACCAGTACTACGCGTACATAATTACGCTCTGGAAATACCATGGGCATAGGGGGAGGGGCATGACCACGGCAGGCCCATAATGCGGCTCAACCGCACCAGGGGCTCCCAATTGTGTCATTCTTCTTTTTTTTTCTTACTATCAGGACTATTTTCTCAAGAAGCCCTGTCCGGTAGTAGACTCGCCGAACACACGATGCAACAGCCAGGGAACCAGAAAACTACGTCGAGTTTCCAGGTGGTCTCTATAACGAGCAGTATACTTGTTTTACATATCATCACGAAGCTCACTCCTGGAGGGAGACATGTCAAATAGTCCCGTCCCTTGCTTATCGCACTATTTGTATCATTCTGTTTTTACCGCAGCTTTTTTGAATAGACAATGCATAGCTTTTGCCTATTTTTGCATTCCTTTTTTTTATTATCTATACATGTTCACTTATGACATGTTGCACTCGGGCGTTTTGGTGCGGCCAAATACACCAGGGGCTTAAGTACCCCAAACTATGGTGTGATAAGTCCGAACTCTTTCACAAGTGCGGCACCCCGAACTTATAGCATTATATGAATCGGCTCCGAATCATGTCTTGGGTCAATAGTTGGTTTTGCCCGGCTCCCATGTTTTGGTACCTTACGTTCTGTTATATCGGCTAAGGTAGCGCTGGGAGAACCACTGCGATTGTGCCCCGGTTGAGCTGGGTTGAGCACCTTAGTGGAGAAAGCTAAAACTGACCGTCATGATAGGGAGAGAGCCGGACGCTATTCGAGAGGTCTCTTCGACTCCCTAAAGACTTATGCCGCTTAGAGCGAGTAGTCGGCTTTGTCCGACCCACGCATGGATAGCGCCCCGTACTCGGTCTTCTGAATACTAGGGGCTTTGCCGAAATATAAAATTATAGAATTCTATGGCTAAGTGAGAGTGTTCAAGCATTATAGTCCGGTTGCCTTGTTCGTTGCGTTGACCGCCTCCCTCGAAGAACCCAAGAATGGGAAAAAGAGCGCTCAAGTTTATCCCGAACACCCCAGCACTCGTGGCATGGGGGCAGAAGCCGATGACTCGCCATCTCTCAAATTTAATAAATGGCCGCACAGAAGGTAATATTTTAAATTCACAAGCGTTGCTTAGCCCATATGAACAAGTTTTCAAGCGTACAGGATAACAAATGCGAGTTTACTCAAAAATTAAATCTTTGGAGCATTCACCCGCTATAAGGTGGGCACCCTTCAGGACGTTCTCATAATACATCTCGGGCTTGCGATACTCCCTGCCCGGCAGTGGAGCGTCCGTCACAAGCTTCTCAGCGTCCATCTTGCCCCAGTGCACTTTGGCACGGGCAAGGGCCCTATGGCCACCTTCGATGCAGACGGAGCGCTTGACGACTTCAATCCATGGACAGGCGTCCACCAGCCGCCTCACCAGCCCGAAGTAGCTCCCAGGCATGGTTTCCTCGGGCCACAGCCGAACTATGAGGCCCTTCATGGCTTGTTTGGCCACCTTATTGAGCTCGACCAGCTACATCAGCTGGTTGCTCAAGGGCACCGGGTGTCCGGCCTCACCATACTGAGACCAGAACACCTTCTCCGTCGAGCTCCCTTCCTCGGCCCGGTAGAATGCGGCGGCGTCAGACACACTGTGGGGCAGATCTCTGAATGCTCCTGGAGAGCTCTGTATTCGGGTAAGTAACAAGTAATTCACTTTCACATGCTTGCTTTGCATGAAGAATGCCTTACCCGCCGCTATCTTCTTTATTGCCTCAATTTCCTAGAGGGCTTTTTGGGCTTCGGCCTTAGCGGCTTTGGCGCTCTCAAGAGCCGAGGCGAGCTCGGACTCTCAAGTCTTTGAGTCACGCTCCAAACTCGCGTGTTTTTCCACGAGAGCCTGGAGCTCTTGCCGTACCTCCGCCACCCGCGCCTCCTGTTTCTCTCGCTCGGTGCGTTCCGCTGCCGTGTTGCTTTCGGCCCTAGACACCGCTTCCTTCAAGGTCGCCACCTCATTCGTGGCCCCCACAATTTTCACGTTATTCCTGTTATTTTTTGCAACCACATCTTTTATATACTTCCATAAGGTCTTACTTACCTTCTTTGTCGTCGAGCTGCTTCTTGGCAAGGCCGAGCTCGTTCTCGGACCGCTCGAGGCTCTGCTTCAATGCATTGACCTCTGCAGTCAGTGCGGTAGAGGTCTGCAGCGCAGCCTGCATTCCCATATTGGCATACTTATGTTAGAGTCCTGCGTACATCTTTTTAGATCCTCAATTCGGCTTTTCTTTCCGAACACTAAACTGAGCATCAGGGGCTACTGTTTATGCGCTAATATTTTTACATATCTTAAATACATACCTCAAAGCATGTTAGAAGGTCTGGCATCGAGCCAGCCAGCCGCTTGGCGGATCGAATCTTTCGGATCACCACACTCATAACAGTGCGGTGCTCCTCGTCGATGGAGACGCTGTTGAGCGCCTCTACCAAATTATCCGGTGCCTCCGGTTGGACGGAGGTCACCGGTGTCGCAGTCTCGCCCTTCTTACGAAGGGGCTGCCCGCCGGACTCCGAAACCACTTAAGGTTCCGGTGCGGAGTCCGGCCTAGGGCCGGACTTAGAGCCCTTTGGGGTTTGATCCCCCTTGCGCCCAAAGTCCGGGAGGTTGCCTTGCGGCACCTCCGGGAGCTCCTCCCCCTTGTTGGGCCCCTTTTGGGACCCCACCTCGGCGTCATCCGCAGCTCGAGGAGAGGAGACGGCCGGAAGTGAAGTGCTATTCACGTCGGATGACGCCAGGGAGCCGCACGTTGAAGTGTCGAGCCCGTCCTTGGGCAGGCTGTAGGGTTATATGTGGCGTTAAGAGATTCTATGCGACAAACAAAACACCATGAGTTATTCTGGTATCCGGACACTTACAAAGTCACCAGGGGCTTAGTCCTTGGTGGCCACTCCTCCTCATCGTCGTCGGCGTTGGTGGAGTAGTCCGGAGGGAGGGTCCTTCCTTCTGACCTTTGGCCTCCCGCTAGGGCGGCCTTCCTTTCTTCTCTCTCCCTGGGAGGCCTTTTCCTCCTCCTCGCCTTCGCGGGAGGAGTCCGCCTCGGAGTCGTCGGACGATGAGACAACACCTGGCGCCAGGAACTCCTTCGAGCTCCTGTGGCCTTCTTCTTGGCCTTCTTCTCCGGCACCACGTAAGGCGCCGGAACCAGCAGCCCTGTTAATTGGGCGTCCGCTGGGTCTTCGGGCAAGGGAGCCGGACAGGTAACCTGCCCGGACGTCTTTTGGCAGGCATGTCAAAGGTAAAGGGAGTTTTAGATCCCGCATAGAGTCAAACTATGAAAAACAAGTGTCCTGTAAGGGGTAAAATAGCTTACCTCGCAGGCTTGATGCTGCGAGCTAAATCCGCGATCTTCGGTAGCGGATGCAGGAAACTAGCGCCCTTGAACAGCACCTTCCAGGCATCTTTGTACGTATTATCGAAGAGCCTGCTCAAACTCCCACAAATTGAAGGCCCGTTGTTAGCACGGGAGGATCCAGCGGATGAGCATGACCTGGACTACGTTAACGAGCTTGAGCTTTTTGTTCACCAATGTTTTGACGCAGGATTGGAGTCCGGTCAGCTCTTCCGAATTACCCCATGTCAGGCCCTTTTCTTTCCAGGAGGTGAGCCGTGTGGGGATGCCAGATCGGAACTTGGGGGCCACTGCTCATTCAGGGTCACGCGGCTCGGTGATGTAGAACCACCCCGATTGCCACCCTTTGATGGTTTCCACGAAGGATCCCTCGAGCCATGTAACGTTGGGCATCTTGCCCACCATGGCGCCTCCACACTCCCCCTGCTGGCCGCCCACTACCTTCGGCTTGACATTGAAAGTCTTCAGCCATAAGCCGAAGTGGGGCTGGATGCAGAGGAAAGCCAAACGCCGAGATGTTGAGGATGAAATTTGGGGCCAGATCATGGAAATCCAGGGCGTAGTAGAACATGAGCCCATGGACAAATGGGTGAAGTGGAAAACCTAGTCCATGGAGGAAGTGGGTGAGGAACACCACCCTCTCATGGGGCTCGGGGTGGGGATGAGATGCCCCTTGTCGGGGAGCCGATGCGCGATGTCGTTGGACAAGTATTCGGCCTTCCACAGCCTCTTGATGTGACCCTCCGTGACGGAGGAGGCCATCCACTTGCCTCCCGCTCCGGACATGGCTGGGGAAGGTTGAGGCGAGATGTGCAGACTTGGGCGCTGGAGCTCGAGTGCGCGGAAATGGATAAGCAAAGGAGGAAGAAGGCGTAGGTAAAAAGGTGGATCCTTATCCCCTTATATGGACGGATGAAACTATGCATCCCCACCAGCCTGGTAAAACTCGCTTATCTCCCAAGCGCCATAATCAATGGCGCGGTTGGGTTACCCACGTCCGTATTGATGAGAATCCCGGAATAAGGGGACATGATCTCTGCTTTGACGAGACATGCCAAGGAAACCGCCTCACTAAACGCACTGAGGTAGGACAGTAAAAACGATTCAAATAAAGGCTCGGCCGTGGTGTGATGTCACGCCATGATATACATCAGCAGATTGAATTTATGTGAATATTATTCTCTCTACGGTGGTATGTGGGACTTATTTTGCAGAGCCGGACACTATCCTTGTGTTCAACATCTTCTATGAAGTATTCGGAGGAGGAACCCACCTTGCAATGCCGAAGAAAAATGCACGCCGGACTTGTCATCATTGAAGCCTGGTTCAGGGGCTACTTAGGGAGTCCCGGACTAGGGGGTGTCCAGATAGCCAAACTCTCATCTTCGGCTGGACTCCTGGACTATGAAGATACAAGATTGAAGACTTTGTCTCATGTCCGGATGGGACTTTCCTTGGCGTGGAAGGCAAGCTTGGCGATATGGATATGTAGATCTCCTACCATTGTAACCGACTCTGTGTAAATCTAACCCTCTTTGGTGCTTATATAAACCGGAGAGGTTTTAGTCCGTAGGACGAACAACAATCATACCATAGGCTAGCTTCTAGGGTTTAGCCTCTCTGATCTCGTGGTAGATCTAGTCTTGTACTACCCATATCATCAATATCAATCAAGCAGGAGTAGGGTTTTACCTCCATCGAGAGGGCCCACACATGGGTAAAAACATCGTGTCCCTTGTCTCTTGTTACCATCCGCCTAGATGCACAGTTCGGGACCCCCTACCCGAGATCCGCCGGTTTTGACACTGACAAGCACCTCCCAACTATCCCTGACCGTGGACACGGCTATTTGAATAGTTTTACACTCTGTAGAGGTTGTGCACTTTACCCATAAGATCTGGGAAGCTTTCATGTCATCCACGATCCCGCAGTACCTCAAGTACCTTTCCCTAGACGACACTAACAAAGGGTCCACTCGTTGATACACGGCCCAGCAAAAGATCATGGGACTCTGCCCTTTTCACATTATTACGCATACACGAAGGGACCAACGGTGTGTCCGGTGCCCTATGAAAATAGCCATGGCCGCCTATCCAAGCACGACCTCGTCCCGAGAGTGACCTCAAGTCACCCCCGTCACTAGTAATGTGGGCACCATCCTAGTATCAGCCTAAGTAATCAATAATGCCCTGTCCCATAAAGGGGTAGAGTGGTTGCACATGTTTGGTTGGGATGGTAATCACGCATAAATCTAATCCATCATTTTACACACACACACCAAAAGCTCTCTTCGGTACACCACTTCTTCCTCAAGTGGTGACCTTAGTTAAACATCTCCCAAGGGCATTAGGGGCACCCGATGGGGTTTTCGAAAGAATGTAACCATGAAGAGTTCATGGTACACATGCATCATTATGCATCAACTAGTCTCTTGAAAATACAATCATGAACAAGGTAAGGTCATGAGTAGGGGTATGCATCATGGGGTGGTTCACAACAAGTTTACCACCGTCATATTTCATCATCATGCAATCGGAAAAAGGGTACCGATGAACAAGAGGGGTGTCATGGTCAAAGGGCTGCTTGCCTTGTTTGGCTTGGTCCTTAAGTTCTTCAAATCCTTCTCCTTCTTCTTCTTCAGCAACTTCGTCTAATACGGGATCTAATCATCGCAAGAAAATAACGAGAAAATAAGGCAATAGTAAAATAGAAAAACCAAAGTGCTCAAAAAAATGTCAACTTATTTTTGATAAATACTAGGGGGAAATCTAAGAAGAGGAAAATTACTAGTTGTGGATTTGGAGTTGTGGAATAGGACAAATGGATTTTTAGAGGGGAATATAAATGCTCAAATTTGAATTTGAATTTGATCAGTGCAGAAAAGTTTGATGGATATTTATGAAAGTTACACCATTAAATAGGTGGGAGTTTTAGAAAAATATGGGAGTTAGAATTATTGCATTTGGATGAATTTTTAATCCTGTGGAACTTTTGGAAAAGTTATAGAAAAAGAAAAGTAAAAAGGCCACTCTGCAATTGGGACAAAACAGCCGCAGCGCACAGGCCCAGAGGCGATTCGGCCCACGCGAGCTGAGCGGCGCGCGCGCGCCAGGTTTGAACATGACGGGCGGGGCCCATCTGCCAGTGGGAGAGAGAGGGGGTGAGAGAGAGGTGAGGATGACCGGCGGGGCCCGCCTGTCATCTCTGACCTCGCGACCAGAGGGCCAGCGTGCTCACCGACGGTGAAGCAGGGCACGACGGGGTGAGATGATGGCACCGTTGGACTCAGCGTGGAGTCGCCGTTCAGGTGGTGGTGGTGGACGTCGCTTGAGTTGCCTGGTTTGCCTGTGACGAGGAAGCATGGCGGAGGTGCGTCGGGCGGTGGTCGTTCCGGTCGACTTCGGCTGCAAACGAAGGAGGGGGAAGGAGTCAGGGGCTCGCTGCGGTTCCAGATCGAGCGAAAGGAGCGGCGTAGGAGGCTCTTACTGCGCAAACACCGGTGACCCGAGGCGGCGGCGCTCGGCTCGATCTCAAGCACAGAGAGGGGGAGGGGAGCTAGGGCTCTGCTGGTGATCACTAGGAGGCGAGAGACCTCAAGGGATGGAGAGAACGGGGTCCGGGGTGGGCTGAAATAGGAGGGGCACGGTGCACCGTGGGCGATGCATCGTCGAGCTCGCAGCCATCGCTCGAGGCCGCGGGAGGGCTTGGCCTTGAGCCAGGGGCTTTCCTGGGGGGTGGTCCAGGACCAGGGGGAGGGAGAGAAGGAGCGGGAGGTGCCAGAGAGCTCGCGCGTGTGAGGCCGCTCATTGGAGCTCTTGGGCGGCCGGCGCGCGTGCAAGCAAGGGTAGCAGGAGGGAGAAGGAGGAGGGGGACAGAGGCGTGGCGTGTCGCAGACATCGAGGCGCATCGTCGGGCACGCTAGGGAGGCCTGAGATGGCCGGAGGTGGTTGGCAGGGGGCGGCTACAGTGTGGGAGCACACTGTAGCGCGCTCCAGAGCATGCAAATGGCCGGCATGCCATTTTTTTGGCAAAGTTGGCACGACCAAGCATGTCTGGTAGCTCTAGGGAGGAGTAAAGAATGTGGGGAAATCCTTGGATGCCTTGGGTGGCCACTGGAGTGAGGAGGGAGGAGAGGAAGAGGAGTGCAAGGGCTGTCCAGAGAGGTAAAAGAGGTGGTTTCACCCCTCAATTATTTATGTGAGATGCAGCCATTGCTATTGGAGGTAGAAGAGGTCAAGCAGGGGCTGTGGTAAGAAGTTGAGGTCATGGAGAAGAGTGGAAGTGGTCAAAACAGGGGTTTCAGTAAAATGGCAGAAGGTGTTTGTTGCTAGTTTGGGCAAGAAGATGAACTCCTCTTGTCATGAGGCTTGACAGGGTAAAATGGCATGAGATAATAATAGGTTCCACCAAGGTTGAGTCCATTTGGGCAAAGTTTCCAATGCAACTTTTGTAAACCTTAGAAATAAACATAAATGAGTTTTCCAAGATCTAGACATGCAAAACTATTCTCCTTGATGCACCACTTGGTGCAGTGTCATCACTTGGGGTTTAGAGCATGCCCACAAAGGTTGAGAGCAAAATAAGAAAGTTGACAATGTAAAGTTGTTCAAATTTGATTCTGGAAAGAGAGGGTTTTGAGGCACTTTGATCAAGATATCATTTTCTCCAACTTGTGTCATTTGGTCTAGATACATAATTAGACCACTGGAGCATGTGCACCAAGTTTGAGAACATTTGGACATGTTTGGCAATGTAGAGTTGCTCAAACTTCAAAATGGTCAAGTGATGGAAATACTGTCATAAGGAGTCTCAAGGGGGTGACGTCCATCTACAAAAGTTGAATAGGAGGGGTCAATACTGAAAATACCCCTCAGTTTTGGGAATCCTCAGAAAAAAGGCAAGGTATAGGTGGGTTTGATGATTTGTTTTATCCTAACTAACGACCATGCTAACTAAGGCTTCCTACAGTCAGGATGGCTCTGATACCAGCTCTGTGGGGACAGCGACTCATAAGTCGTGATTACCGAATGCATGTGTACAGTGATCCCAGAGATCAATGCTCACTATACACAGAGAAGCTGAATCACAAGAGTCTTACATCCATACATACCCTCTTACACAAATTATGACCATTATGGTCAAGTCTTACATAGATAAAGCCACACGGGCTGAATACCAAATAAAGTTAAGCAGCGGAATTCTTCAACGATAAGTAGATACCATGCCATCTGCCTTAACCCTACATGCATTCTGACTGGGAAACGTCCTAGTTCGCATGTTCGTCTCCAAAGAACTCTTCTTCGAAATCCTGCTCTTCCATGCCTGGCAAATTAAATAACAAGTGGCAAGCCAATGAGTACTTTGAATGTACTCGCAAGCAACCCATGATTTGGTTCAAAGTAACAATGCAACTGTACAACAAGTAAGCAACCTAGCTTCAAGCTAGTTGAGATGTCCTATCAACTTGTGAGATATGCATCAATGATCCTGGGCAACCTTGAGAACATGTTACATATATCAACATAAATAGGGTTTGGATAAATGCCATTTCATTCAACATGTCAAGTCACCACCTTGACACAAATAGTTCTCTTCCACACACACATGCACCGAGATTGTAAAATTTCTGGACATAGTTTAAGTAGCACCTCCCAACTGTCCCTGACCGTGGACACGGCTATTCGAATAGTTTGACACTTTGAAGAGGTTGCGCACTTTACCCACAAGATCCGGGAAGCTTTCGTGTCATCCACGATCCCGCGGTACCTCAAGTACTCAGGGGAAGCACTCGATCATTACCTTTCCCTAGACGACACCAACATAGGGTCCACTCGTTGATACACGGCCCTCGTGTATAAGCAAAAGATCATGGGACTCTGCCCTTTTCACATTATTACGCATACACGAAGGGACCAACGTTGTGTCCGGTGCCCTGTGAAAACAGTCATGGCCGCCTATCCAAGCACGACCACGTCCCAAGAGTGACCTCAAGTCACCCCTGTCACTAGTAATGTAGGCACCATGCTAGTATCAGCCTAAGTAATCAATAATGCCCCATCCCATAAAGGGGTAGAGTGGTTGCACATGTTTGGTTGGGACAGTAATGTCACGCCCAATATGCGACCCTATCCAAAAGGAACTCGAAGGTCCCACCGAGCATAGACCCGCATATTGGAACACTTTTGCAAGGTGGATATCATTACATCAACATTACATAATAGATGGGGATACATACAAAAGGCATACAATGCCACACGAATACACCATCATCTTACATAAGAGCACCATCCGACTACGGATGAAACACAAACAGAAACTCAAACGACATCCACCTCGCTAGCCCAGGCTGCCGACCGAACCTATCCCCTGATCGAAGAAGAAGCAGAAGAAGAACTCCAAAACAAGCAAACATCGCGCTCGCGTCAAGATCATCGCATAACCTGTACCTGCAACTGTTGTTGTAGAAATCTGTGAGCCACGAGGACTCAGCAATCCCATTACCATGGGTATCAAGACTAGCAAAGCTTAATGGGAAAGGAGGGGGTAAAGTGGTGAGGTTGCAGCTGCGACTAAGCAAGTATGGTGGCTAACATACGCAAATAAGAGCGAGAAGAGAAGCAAAGGAATGGTCGTGAAGCTAGCAATGATCAAGAGGTGATCCTGAACTCCTACTTACGTCAAACATAACACAGAAACCGTGTTCACTTCCTGGACTCCGTCGAGAAGAGACCATCACGGCTACACACTCGGTTGATGCATTTTAATTCGAATCAGGTGTCAAGTTATCTACACCCGGATATTAACAAATTCCCATCTGCCACATAACCGCGGGCATGGCTCTCGAAAGTTAATACCCTGTAGGGGTGTTCCAACTTAGCCCATGATAAGCTCTCGCGATCAACGAAGGATATACCTTCTCCCAGGAAGACCGGATCTATCTCGGAATCCCAGTTTACAAGACATTTCGACAAGGGAAAAGATGACCCTTGGGTTAATTACTCCCAAGGGAAAAGTAGGTGGTGGTGAGGCAAATGGTAAAACCAAGGTTGGGCCTTGCTGGAGGAGTTTTATTCAAACGAACTGTCAGGGGGGTCCCATAAATCACAGGACCGCGTAAGGAACACAAAATCCGGGAACATAACATCGGTATGACGGAAACTAGGGCAGCAAGAGTAGAACAAAACACCAGGCATAAGGCCGAGCCTTCCACCCTTTACCAAGTATATAGATGCATTAATTAAATAAGAGATATTGTGATATCCCAACAACATCATATCCACCATGGAGCAATCTTCAACTTCACCTACAACTAACAACGCTATAAGAGGGGCTGAGCAAAAGCGGTAACATAGCCAAGCAACGGTTCGCTAGGAAGGGTGAAAAATGTTAGAGGCTGACATGGCAAATTTGGAGGCTTGAAGAGCAAAAGATAGGTAGCGCAGCAAAGCGATAGAACGAAGCAACTAGCATAGCAATGATAGTAGTGAGATCCAGGGTAGCGGTCATCTTGCCTGAAATCCCGCGAGGAAGAAGAACGAGTCCATGAAGAAGCTGAAGCCACGAAGACAAACCAAGCGTAGACGAATGAATCCTCACGATCACAACGAAACGGGAACTATCGAGAAGAAGCACACAACATGGTAAACACTCCACACATGAACTAGACATGATGCACAACAAGCATGATGCATGACAAAGCTACATGAAGCTACTCATGGCAAGAGATGATGCAAACAAGAACAACACATCAAGGCAAGTTTAAATGAGGCCGGGAACAACATATAACAATTTCGGTAAGTCCTCATATGCAAATCTCGAAATTGGTCCATATCTGAATAAACCTTATGTTCAAGTTGTTAAACAGCAAGTTAAGATGCATCAAGATGATCTACACGAGATTCTAGTCAAGTTACATTTAAAGTTTATTAGATTTGGTGCTACGGCCTAGAAGATATGAGCAAAACAAGTTAAACATGGCATTGATGCAAAATGCACCCAAACATCAAGCTAACACACCAAAACAAGGATGCAACATGGTAATATGAAGCTACATGCAAAATCAAGCAAGTTTCATATAGAGCACTCTCAAAACGGAGCAACGGTTCAACACACACACACACTATACAAGTCATAGCAACAATCTGTCCATAACAGCAACTAGGCATCTTACATGCATCAAAACAACAAGCTACAGCACCCCAACATCAGAACAAAAGGCATGAGCATGAAGTACAGGTAAAGCACAACAAAACATGAACACTGAGCTATCTCCAGAAAAGACTAGAACATGCTCAAAAGGACATGGGAAGATTGCAAATTATAACAGTTTCAGACTTATCAGGAAATAACATCAGGTTGCAATGTTTAGAGCTATCAAACAATATGTTACAGGAACTTATCATAGCAAACAAAGGCATGGCATGAATCTACTAATTGCATAGAACAAAAGTCCCTTACTGACCATGAGCCAAAAAGGCACAGAAAATATGATGGCACCCATGTAAACATGGCAAGTTATATTACAGATTCATACATGGCAGGAACAATAATAAGTAGGCATGTTGGTGAGCTTGAACCACTCACCCCAAAGCAATACATGGCATAGAAAGGCAACCAACAGTAAGAAGACATGTTTATGAAGCTATGCATGGCAAGAACAAGTTCATGGTGTACATGGATCACTAGCAAAACACATGGCCAAAACTGAACTTAATGTTAACAGGATGACAACATTATTTAGCAAATTTGGAGCAAGATAACAAGAAGCTACAGTAGGCTATAATTGCAACCAAGTGCATGAATGGATAGAGCATGACATGTATAACACAACATCCTTAGTGAACATCTCCAGAATAATGCACGAAATGACTTGTAGCAGCAGGTTTACATAGCAACAAAATATAACAGAATCTGCCTAGCAAAACAGTAACAGCAAGTACACTACTTAACAAGCTTGATGCACTCAGCACACAACTCACAAAAATACATGGATTGCACCTCTGGAAAGATGGCATAGCATAGATCAAAACACATGTAGACATCAACCTCATAGGATGCACACATCAAACATGAAAAAAATGACAAATGAGCATGTTATAACAGTTTCAGCAGATCAACATCAACATGCACTCTTCCAACAGCATTTCGGGAATCAACATGAGCTCAAATGAAAATGGTGCAATGGAACGAAATGAAGTACTCGTCGAGCCGAACAATTTGACATATTACACACACGAAACGGAGCAGTATGCATGGAGTTATGACACGATGAACATGGCATGATAATGCAAATATTTCGGGACATAGCAGAAAATCGGGGCAACCTCGGGTGAACAGAGTCAACGGGGAGATCGGGCCGGGCCGACGCGGAGGAAGGTCGACACCGGCGGGCTGCGTGCTCCGGCGAGCCTCGGACGGCGGGCGGCTCCTGGGGCCCCGGATCCGGCGAGCCTCAGCCGGATCTGGGCACCGGAGGAGAGGAGGCGGCGCGGGACTGGCTCCGTGACGGGAGGCCGAGGCGACGGGACGGGGCTCCGGGCGGCGAAGCTCGGCGGCGAAGCCGGCACGCGCGGCGGTGCGGCGCGGGGCGGCGGCGGCTGGGAGATGCCCGTGGGCTCGACGACGACGGGCGAGGCGGCGAGGGCGACGGCGGGCCTCGCCGGTGCCGTGGGCGGCGGAGGCGAGCCGGTCGGGCGGCGGCGCCGGGCACGGAGGCGGCGGGCGGCGGCGGCCGGGCCGACAGGCCCGTGGCGGGCCTGGCGGAGGGAGGCGCGCCGGGACACGTGGCGGGCTCCCATTGGCTGCGGGCGGCGGTGCAATTTCATCCGGGAGGAAACGGACATGTCCGGTGTTGTGGGAGGAGATGGACTAGGGTTTGGACTGCGGAAATTTTGGGGGAGGCCACATATTTATAGGTAGAGGGAGCTAGGAGAGTCCAAATGAGGAGCGGTTTTCGGCCACGCGATCGTGATCGAACGACCGAGAGCATGGAGGGGAGTTTGCTGGGTTTTGGGCCACTTTGAAGGGGTGTTGGGCTGCAAACAAAAGAGGCTTTTACGGTTACCCAGTTAACCGTTGGAGTATCAAATGGACTCCAAATGGCATGAAACTTGACACGCGTTCTACCGGTGCTATACCAAGGCCGCTTGGCAAATCTTGGTCCATTCCGAGAATGTTTAACACCCGCTCACAACGAGAGTCAAAAAGGGAACGCCAGAGGACAGAGGAGTGCCGGAATGCAAAACGGACAACGGGAAAAATGCTCGGATGCATGAGACGAACACATATGCAAAATGAGATGCTCATGATGACATGATAAAATGCAACACACAAGCAAATGACATGGCAACGACGGCGAATAACTGGCAGACACCTGGCGCATCAAATCCGGGGTGTTACAAGTAATCACACATAAATCTAATCCATCATTTTACACACACACACACACACAAAAAGCTCTCTTCGGTACACCACTTCTTCCTGAGGTGGTGACCTTAGTTAAACATCTCCCAAGGGCATTAGGGGCACCCGATGGGGTTTTCGAAAGATTGTAACCATGAATAGTTCATGGTACACATGCATCATTATGCATCAACTAGTCTCTTGAAAATGCAATCATGAACGAGGTAAGGTCATGAGTAGGGGTATGCATCATGGGGTGGTTCACAACAAGTTTACCACCATCATATTTCATCATCATGCAATCGGAAAAAGGGTAGCGATGAACAAGAGGGGTGTCATGGTCAAAGGGCTGCTTTCCTTGTTTGCTTGATCCTCAAGTTCTTAATATCCTTCTCCTTCTTCTTCTTCAGCAACTTCGTCTAATACGGGATCTAATCATCGCAAGAATATAACGAGAAAATAAGGCAATAGTAAAACAGAAAAACCAAAGTGCTCAGAAAAATGTCAACTTATTTTTGATAAGTACTAGGGGGAAATCTAAGAAGGGGAAAATTACTAGTTATGGATTTGGAGTTGTGGAATAGGACAAATGGATTTTCAGAGGGGAATATAAATGCTCAAATTTGAATTTAAATTTGATCACTGTAGAAAATTTGATGGATATTTATGAAAGTTACACCATTAAATAGGTGGGATTTTTAGAAAAATATGGGAGTTGGAATTATTGCATTTGGATGAATATTTAATCCTGTGGAATTTTTGGAAAAGTTACAGAAAAAGAAAAGGAAAAAGGCCACGGTGCAATTGGGCCAAAACAGCCACAGCAAGACAGCCCAGAGAGGTGATTCGCCAAGGCGAATCGAAGCGGGCGTCTTGTGGCCAGTTTGAACCTGGCGGGTGGGGCCCAGCTGCCAGTGGGAGGGAGAGGGGGCGAGAGAGAGGTGAGGATGAGAGGCGGGTCCCGCCTGTCATCTCTGACCTCGCGACCAGAAGGCAGGCATGCTCACCGGTGGCGAAGCAGGGCACGACGGGGTGAGATGATGGCACCATTGGACTCAGCGTGGAGTCGCTGTTCTCGTGGTGGTGGTGGACGTCACCCGAGTTGCATGGTTCGCCGGCAACGAGGAAGCACGGCGGAGGTGCGTCGGGCGGTGGTCGTTCCGATCGACTTCGGCTGCAAACAAAGGGTAAAAGGATGGGGAAGGAGTCAGGGGCTCGCAGCGGTTCCAGATCGAGCGAAAGGAGCGGCGGAGGAGGCTCTTACCGCGCAAACACCGGTGACCCGAGGCGGCGGCGCTCGGCTTGATCCCGAGCACAAAGAGGGGGAGCGGAGCTGGGGCTCTGCTGGTGATCGCTAGGAGGCGAGAGAGCTCAAGGGATGGAGAGAACGGGATCCGGGGTGGCCTTAAATATGAGGGGCACGGTGCACCGTGGGCGGTGCAACGTCGAGCTCGCAGCCGTCGCCGAAGGCCGCGGGAGGGCTCGGCCTTGAGCCAGGTGCTTTCCTGGGGGTGGTCTAGGAACAGGGGGAGGGAGAAAAGGAGCGGGATGTGCGAGAGAGCTCGCGCTTGTGAGGCCGCTCTTGGGCGGCCGGCGCGCGTGCGAGCAAGGGCAGCAGGAGGGAGAAGGAGGAGGGGGACAGAGGCGTGGCGTGTCGCAGACATCGAGGCGCATCGTCGGGTGCGTTAGTAAGGCCCGAGGTGGCCGGAGGTGGTTGGCAGGGGGCGGCTACTGTGTGGGAGTGCACTGTAGCTTACTCCAAAGTGTGCAAATGGCCGGCATGCCATTTTTTGGCAAAGCTGGCACGGCCAAGTATGTCTGGTAGCTCTAGGGAGGAGTAAAGAATGTGGGGAAATCCTTGGATGCCTTGGGTGGCCACTAGAGTGTGGAGGGAGGTGAGGAAGAGGGGTGCAAGGGCTGTCCAGAGAGGTAAAAGAGGTGGTTTCACCCCTCAATTATTGATCTGAGATGCAGCCATTGCTAATGGTTGTAGAATAGGTCTAGGAGGGGCTGTACTAAAAAGTTGAGGTCATGGAGAAGAGTCGAAGTGGTTAAAACAGGGGTTTTAGTAAAATGGCAGAAGGTGTTTGTTGCTGGTTTGGGCAAGAAGATGAACTCCTCTTGTCATGAGGCTTGATAGGGTAAAATAGCATGAGATAATAATAGGTTCCACCAAGTTTGAGTCCATTTGGGCAAAGTTGCCAATGCAACTTTTGTAAACCCTAAAAATCAACATAAATGAGTTTTCCAAGATCTAGACATGCAAAGCTATTCTCCTTGATGCACCACTTGGTGCAGTGTCATCATTTAGGGTTTAGAGCATGCCCATAAAGGCTGAGAGCAAAATAAGAAAGTTGACAATGTAAAGTTGTTCAAATTTGATTCTGGATAGAGAGGGTTTTGAGGCACTTTGATCAAGATATCATTTTCTCCAACTTGTGCCATTTGGTCTAGATACATAATTAGACCATTGGAGCATGTGCACCAAGTTTGAGAACATTTGGACATGTTTGGCAATGTAGAGTTGCTCAAACTTCAAAATGGTCAGGGATGGTTTTGAGGAGATTTGTTGATGTTATGTTGTTCTCCAAGGCATGAGGCTTGGAAAGATCATCCAACATGTTATATGTGACATTCTAGAATTTTCTTCGAATTTTCAGAGAATATTTCCTTTGAAAATATTTCAAAAGCTGGAAATATCCAGAAAGGGTTTTTGAGGTGTTTGACCAATATTTTGAACATGACCATGTGTTGAAACTCTTATATATGGACAATATATGTCCACTGAGTTTCCCTATTCACAAATATTTTTGAAGTATTAAAATAATTTTAACCTATTAAAGACCATTTCTGGCCTAAAGAAAAAGCCTTTAAATAAAATAGCAAAATGACTTTTAAAATTATACTTTTGTGGTTTTTGGGAGTCCTATACCTAATAGGAATCTAACATACTCTTTGAAAGATTTTTCATACCCCAAATCAAGTACTTGCAGTGCAAACCTCAATTCAGGGCTTTTTGGAAAACTAAATTTAGAAAGTACTTTTTGGCCAAATTATTTTTGTAAGAAAATTCTACATTGTACTATACACATGGTATGATCATTGGGCAGAAGTTTTGGGTCAAGGAAATGAAGTATAGAAGGTGAAGCTATGTTGACTTTTAAGAGCACATGAAAATACAGAGAGAAAACCAACTCAAATAAAAAGTCAAATAATGCAAAAGTTTTTGTCAAACCACACTTTATCATGATTTATCATCTTAAGTGTTGTGCCATGAAAATCAGGGTGTGACAGCGACCAGCCCCCGGCGGGCACTTCGCGCATGCCGATGGTGGGGATCATCCCGGACAACAACCCCCAGTGCAGCCCCCGGCTCAGCCCCCAGCGTGCGTTCACCACTTACTCCTCATCAACGTGCCTCAGGGTACGATCTTTTGACACTGACCTTCCCGTGGCTGCAGGAGGAGCCACCGAGGGCCACCCCCAACACGCCGCCCACGTCAACCTCACCGCCCATAGGGGCGTCCCCGGCAAGGGTGCCAAGCACTGAGCCCAGGCACATGGAGGAGGAGGAGGTGAACTTGGGCGCCGGTGGTTCCGTCTCGGCAACAGATGTTGGTGGGGAGGGGGCCACTTCTTCTCAGCCCGACACGGGTAAGTCATCTGCTTTCTGTTCCTGTTTTTCCTTCTTTCTTTTTGAAACTTGGTCTTGGCTCGGCCTCACTCCCCTTTTGGTATCCAGATCCGCCCTCGGTAGACCGGGAGGACATCGATGCCGTCATCGAGGAGGTTGCTACGTCTTGAGCTTGCGTTGGTTTTCCTTCAAGAGGAAAGTGTTATGCAACAATAGTAACGTAAGTATTTCCCTCAATTTTTGAGAACCAAGGTATCAATCCAGTAGGAGGCTCCTCAAAAGTCCCACGCACCTACACAAACAAACAAAGAACTCGCAACCAACGCAATAAAGGGGTTGTCAAGCCCTTCACGGCCACTTGCGAAAGTGAGATCTGATAGAGATAGTATAATAAGATAAATATATTTTTGGTATTTTGTAATATAGATTGGAAAAGTAAAGATGCAAATAAAAGTAGATTGAAAGCTTATATGATAAGAGATAGACCCGGGAGCCATAGGTTTCACTAGTGGCTTCTCTCAAGATGGCCTAAGTATTACGGTGGGTGAACAAATTACTATCGAGCAATTGATAGAAAAGCGAATAATTATGATATTATTTACGCATGATGATGTATATAGGCATCACGTCCGTGCAAGTAGACCAACTACTGCCTGCATCTACTATTATTACTCCACACATCGACCGCTATCCAGCATGCATCTAGAGTATAAAGTTCATAAAGAACAGAGTAACGCATTAAGAAAGATGACATGATATAGAGGGATAAACTCATGCAATATGATATAAACCCCATCTTTTTATCCTCGATGGTAACAATACAATACGTGCCTTGCTGCCTGGGCTGTCATTGGGAAAGGACACCGCAAGATTGAATGCAAAGCTAAGCACTTCTCCCATTGCAAGAAAGATCAATCTAGTACGCCAAACCAAACTGATAATTCGAAGAGACTTGCAAAGATAACTTAATCACACATAAAAGAATTCAGAGGAGATTCAAATATTTCTCATAGTTAAACTTGATCATAAACCCACAATTCATCGGATCTCGACAAACACACCGCAAAAAGAGTTACATCGAATAGATCTCCAAGAAGATCGAGGAGAACATGGTATTGCGATCCAAAAAGAGAGAAGAAGCCATCTAGGTAATAACTATGGACCCGAAGGTCTGTGGTAAACTACTCACAACTCATCGGAGGGGCTATGATGTTGATGTAGAAGCCCTCCATGGTCGATTCCCCCTCCAGCGGAGCACCGGCGAAGGCTCCGAGATGGGATCTTGCGGATACAGAAGCTTACGATGGTGGAAATAGTTTTTCGTGGTCGCCTTTGATGTTCTCGGGGTGCGTGGGTATATATAGGAGGAAGAAGTAGGTTGGTGGATGCCCGAGGAGCCCACGAGATAGGGGGCACGCCCAGTAGGGCTGGGCGCCCCCTCCACCCTCGTGGCCGCCTCGGCTGCTTCTTGACTTGCACTCCAAGTCCTCTGGATCACGTTCGTTCCAAAAATCACGCTCCCGAAGGTTTCATTCCTTTTGGACTCCGTTTGATATTCCTTTTCTTCGAAATACTGAAATCGGCAAAGAACAGTAATACGGGTTGGGCCTCCGGTTAGTTGGTTAGTCCCAAAAATGATATAAATGTGTAAAGTAAAGCCCATATCATCCAAAACGGGTAATATAATAGCATGGAACAATCAAAAACTATAGATACGTTGGAGACGTATCAAGCATCCCCAAGCTTAATTCCTACTCATCCTCGAGTAGGTAAATGATAAAAACAGAATTTTTGATGTGGAATGCTACCTAGCATAATTCTCAATGTAATTTTCTTTATTGTTGCATGATTGTTCAGATGCAAATGATTCAAGATAAAAGCTTATAAAACATAAAAAAATAGTAATGCTTCGAAGCATACTAACAAATAATCATGTCCTATGAAAATAGCATAGCCAAAGAAAGCTTATCCCTACAAAATCATATAGTTAGGCCATGCTTCATTTTCATTAGACAAAATACTCCCATCATGCACAACCCCAGTTTCAGCCAAGCAATTGGTTCATACTTCTTAATGCACTTGAGCTTTTTCAACTCTTACGCAATACATGAGTGCAAGCCATGGACATAGCACTATGGTGGTATATGGTGGTGGTTGTGAGGAAAAAAAGGGCGAAGATAGTCTCACATCAACTAGGCGTATCAACGGGCTATGGAGATGCCCATCAATAGATATCAATGTGAGTGAGTAGGGATTGCCATGCAAAGCATGCACTAGAGCTATAAATGTGTGAAAGCTCAACAAAAGAAACTAAGTGGGTGTGCATCCAACTCACTTGCTCACGAAGACCTAGTGCATTTTGAGGAATTCCATCATTGGAATATACAAGCCAAGTTCTATAATGAAAAATTCCAACTTAGTATATGAAAGTGACAACATAAGCTATCTATCATGAAGATCATGGTGCTATTTCAAAGCACAAGTGTGGAAAAGAGATAGTAGCATTGTCCCTTACCTCTTTTTCTCTCATTTCATTTTTTTTATTTTTTATTTGGCCTTTCTCTTTTTTTGGCCTTTCTCTTTTTTTTATTTGGTAGGCTCTTTGTCCTCTTTTTTTTCTTTTTAGTCCGAAGTCTCATCCCGACTTGTGGGGGAATCATAGTCTTCATCATCCTTTCCTCACTTGGGACAATGCTCAAATAATGAAGATCATCACACTTTTATTAATTTACAACTCGAGAATTACAACTCAACACTGAGAACAAAATATGACTCTATATGAATGCCTCCGGCGGTGTACCGGGATATGCAATGAATCAAGAGTGATATGTGAAAATTATGATGGTGGCCTTGCCACAAATACAATGTCAACTACATGATAATGCAAAGAGCAATATGACAATGATGGAGCATGTCATAATAATGGAACGGTGGAAAGTTGCATGGCAATATATCTCGGAATGGCTATGGAAATGCCATAATAGGTAGGTATGGTGGCTGTTTTGAGGAAGGTAAATAATGTGTGCATGATACTGGCGAAAATTGCGGGGTATAATAGAGGCTAGCAAAGTGGAAGGGTGAGTGTGCGTATATCCATGGACTCACATTAGTCATAAAGAAATCATATATTTATTGCAAAAGTCTACTTGCCCTCGAAGCAAAGTACTACTACGCATGCTCCTAGGGGGAAGGGTTGGTAGGAGTTAACCATCGCGCGATCCCGACCTCCACTCATAAGGAAGACAATTAAAAGAGCACCTCATGCAACAAATTTGTCACATAAGTTTTACCATACGTGCATTCTACGGGACTTGCCAACTTCAACACAAGTATTTCTCTATTTCGTAATTACCCACTAGCATGACTCTAACATTACCACCTCTATATCTCAAAACAATTATCAAGCATCAAATTGATCCTAGTGTTTTATGCACTTTCTATGATAGTTTTTATTATATCCAATTTCGATGCTCATCATTCTAGGACCAAATTTATAACCATAGAAAATACCATGTTGTTTAAAAGACTCTCAAAATAATATAAGTGAAGCATGAGAGATTAACAATTTCTTCAAAATTAAGCCACCGCCGTGCTCTAAAAGATATAAGTGAAGCACTAGAGCAAAAACTATCTAGCTCAAAAGATATAAGTGAAGCACATAGAGTATTCGAACAAATTCCAATCAAGTGGGATTATCCCAAAAGGTGTGTATAGCAAAGATTATTGTGGAAAACTAAAAAGCAAATACTAATATGATACAAGACGCTCCAAGCAAAACACTAGCATGTGGCGAATAAAAATATAGCTCCAAGTAAAGTTACCGATAAATGAAGACGAAAGAGGGGATGCCTTCCGGGGGCATCCCCAAGCTTAGGATTTTGGCTATTCTTGATTATCTTGGGGTTCCTTGGGCATCCCCAAGCTTAGGCTCTTGCCACTCCTTATTCCATAGTCCATCAAATCTTTACCCAAAACTTGAAAACTTCACAACACAAAACTCAACAGGAAATCTCATAAGCTCCGTTAGTGAAAGAAAGCAAAACCACCACATAAGGTACTGTAATGAGCTAATTATTTATTTATATTGGTGTTAAAAATACTGTATTTCAAGTTCTCTATGGTTCATACCACTTAATACTAGCCATAGATGCATCAAAATAAGCAAACAACACGCGAAAGGCAGAATCTGTCAAAAACAGAACAGTCTGTAGCAATATGTAACCCTTGAATACTTCAGGAACTTTAAAAATCCTACCAAAATAGGAAGTCCTAAATAATTTTTCTATTGTTCTACAGAAAAAAGAATCAACGCAAAAGAATCAACGCAAATTTCATGCGCGGAAAGTTTCTGTCTTTCAGCAGAATCAAATTAACTATCACGATAGGTTATCCTATAGGTTCTACTTGGCACAAACACTAATTAAAACATCAAAACACATCTAAACAGAAGGTAGATGAAAAATTTATTATTAAAAAGGAACAAAAACAAAATACACAAATAAAACTAGGTTGCCTCCCAACTAGCGCTATCGTTTAACGCCCCTAGCTAGGCATAAAAGCGAGGATAGATCTAGGTAGTGCCCTCTTTGGCATTTAATTCCTCAATAGAGCACTTATAATCTTTAGGGTTTTCTCCCTTTTTAGCAATGATTAAAGCCTTAGGCATGAATTCTAGAAATTCATTTGTAGCAAAAGGTTCCTTAATGATAGAAAGACAATTGGGATGAACACATATTGATTTGAGATCCGCATTTCCCTTACTAGAAGATTCACCCTTATTTTTAGGAACATAAATAAATTTGGCAGTTTTGTAGGAGGATTTGGAGTGTTTTTCACGGAAGAAAACGCCGACCCTAAGTTGGTAATGATATCCTCGAGTTTACCGATTCTCGTAGAATCTAGATCTATTTTTTCATTAACTATAGGTTCTTTCTCTTTAAATTTTTTCAAAGTAACTCCAACCCTAGATCCATATTGGGTAATTTGATTATGAATCTTTTTATCCAAATTTTCAATCAACTCAACAGTGGCAACTTTATTTTCAATAATTTCAAGCCTTTGCATCACATTTTCCAAAGTTAAAATAGTTCCATTAACCAAAAGAGGTGGTGGGCCAAACAAATCAAACATATCATTATAAGCATAAAACGTATGGCTACTCAAGAAATCCGCTCCGGTAATGGTATCTAGAATGAATCTATTCCAAGGAGTAATGCCTATATAAAAGTTGCAAAGAAGAACGGAAGTAGAAAGCTTCCTAGTAGATTTATTTTGAGCACTGCAAATTCTATGCCAAGCATCTTTTATATTTTCTCCCTCCCTTTCCTTAAAATTAAGAATTTCATGTTCGGGAGTAATAACGAGGATAGGAGGACTAGCCATGACAATGAGCAAACAAAAGACAAGCGAAAGAGAGCGAAGGAGAGGGAGAATAAAATGAGAGGCAAATGGAAAATAATGTAAATGCGAGGGAGATGAGTTTGTGATGGGTACTTGGTATGTCTTGACATGAGCGAAGACCTCCCCCGCAACGGCGCCAGAAATCCTTATTGCTACGTCTTGAGCTTGCGTTGGTTTTCCTTGAAGAGGAAATGGTGATGCAGCAATAATAGCGTAAGTATTTCCCTCAGTTTTTGAGAAGCAAGGTATCAATCCAGTAGGAGGCTCCTCAAAAGTCCCATGCACCTACACAAATAAACAAAGAACTCGCAACCAACGCAATAAAGGGGTTGTCAATCCCTTCACGGCCACTTGCGAAAGTGAGATCTGATAGAGATAGTATGATAAGATAAATATATTTTTGGTATTTTACAATATAGATTGGAAAAGTAAAGATGCAAATAAAAGTAGATTGAAATCTTATATGATAAGAGATAGATCCGTGGGCCATAGGTTTCAATAGTGGCTTCTCTCAATATAGCATAAGTATTATGGTGGGTGAACAAATTACTGTCGAGCAATTGATAGAAAAGCGAATAATTATGAGATTATCTAGGCATGATCATGTATATAGGCATCACGTCCATGACAAGTAGACCTACTCCTGCCTGCATCTACTACTATTACTCCACACATCGACCGCTATCCAGCATGCATCTAGAGTATTAAGTTCATAAAGAATAGAGTAACGCATTAAGAAAGATGACATGGTGTAGAGGGATAAAGTCATGCAATATGATATAAACCCCATCTTTTTATCCTCCATGGCAACAATAAGATACGTGCCATGCTGCCCCTACTGTCACTGGGAAAGGACACCGCAAGATTGAGCCCAAAGCTAAGAACTTCTCCCATTGCAAGAAAGATCAATCTAGTAGGCCAAACCAAGTTGATAATTCGAAGAGACTTGCAAAGATAACTTAATCACACATAAAAGAATTCAGTGGAGATTCAAATATTTCTCATAGATAAACTTGATCATAAACCCACAATTCATCGGATCTCGACAAACATACTGCAAAAAGAGTTACATCGAATAGATCTCCAAGAAGATCGAGGAGAACATGGTATTGATATCCAAAAAGAGGGAAGAAGCCATCTAGCCCACGAGATAGGGGGCGCGCCCAGTAGGGGTGGGCGCGCCCTCCACCCCCGTGGCCGCCTCGACTGCTTCTTGACTTGCACTCTAAGTCCTCTGGATCATGTTCATTCCAAAAATCACGCTCCCAAAGGTTTCATTCCGTTTGGACTCCGTTTGATATTCCTTTTCTTCGAAATGCTGAAATAGGCAAAAAACAGCAATACGGGCTTGGCCTCCGGTTAGTAGGTTAGTCCCAAAAATGATATAAATGTGTAAAGTAAAGCCCATAATCATCCAAAACGGGTAATATAATAGCATGGAACAATCAAAAATTATAGATACATTGGAGATGTATCAGAGGTCGCCAAGACGCTAAGGCCGACGCCGACAAGACCGCCGCCGAGGAGGCGCCGAGACCGCTGTTGAGGACGCCACCAAGGGGCCCACCAGAGGGACCGGTGAGGCTGCTGTCGAGGAGGCCGGCAAGGGCGCCGCCGAGGAGGCCGGCAAGGGCGCTGTTGAGGAGGTAGGCAAGGGGCCTGTCGGGGAGGCCGGCTAGGCTGCTGCCGAGGAGGGGGTGGTCAACGACGAACCCTCCTCCTCTGCTGCCTCTAGCTCAGGCAGGTACTTGAAGGTGGGCGACGACCTATTCGTCCACCTTCCAGGGACGGTGGGCACCAGGGCACCGGTCGAGGTGGAGGTGTTCGACGACAAGGTGCTCGCCACCGCCGGGATCGTGGTTGTCGACGAACCGAGTACCGGTGGCGGCGGTTCCCAGGAGGAGTATCTTCTTCGGGCCATGGCCGCCAGCTTCTAGAAGCTCCAGGCACTCCACCGCGCCCGTCTGGACAAGGCGAAGGCGGATCTCGAGGAGTGCGTCGCCGAGATGCAGGCCTGGTTCGGCCAGGACCACGAAGAGCTGAGGGCCGCCCAAGATCAGCTGGCTGAGCGCAAGCAAGATCTCATCTTGAAGCAGGCCCACGTCGAGAAGGCCCAGAGGCGGCGAAGGAATAGGCCGCCAGGGCCAAGGCCACCTGTCACTAGCACCAGGCCGAGCTGAACTCCCAGGAGGAGGACCTTGCCACACGTGAGGCAGTGATCGCCACCACACTCCGTGGCAAGGATGAGGAGGTCGAGAAGCTCGTCGTGCAGCAGACCCAGGAGCTGGAGCAGAAGCACAAGGAAGAGCTCGGTGCTCAAGCTCTGGTCCATTGCAACAAGCTGAAGGAGCTGGAGGTGGAGCAGGACGGCCTGAAGAACAAGGTCCAGGAGCTGGCGAAGGCGAAGGACATGATCAGCTGCGCCTTGATAGAGGCGCAGGCCGAAGTCCTTGGCAAGGCCGAGCTACTCACCCACGCCAACGACTCCATCAAGGACCTGAAGCCAAAGCTGGAGGGTCTTGAGGGGACGCTTTCAGAGGTAAAGGCCCGGGAGGAGACCCTGACCAAGAGTCTGTAGAAGGAGAGGTAGCTGCGGAAGAATGACGCCGCGAACCACAAGGATTTCATGAAGGGCAAAAACCTCTGGATCAGCCGCCTTGCCGACGTCGCCGGCAGTATCACCACGAAGCTGGGCGCCATGGGGATGCTGAACGTAAGGTACGCCCCTAAGCCGAACATGAGTCCCAATACCAAGCTGACTCTGTTCTTCGAGGGCGTCCTTGGAGCCTTGGATCAGTTTTCTTTAACAGGGAGAGCTCTCTGGCCAATGAGGCCCGGCAGCTTTGCCGGGGTGCCTCGACCAAGGTCCTCACCAAGGTGGTGTACTGGAACCCTAGCCTCGACTTCGACTCCGAGCTGGAGAGCTTGCCGGAGGATTTGGACCTTGCGCTGCTCGAGGAGAATATCGGCCATCATCAGCCGCGTCGACGGAATTGAGAGGATTGAAGGCCAGTGCCGGGACTAGGCACCCCGTTTCTCATTGCCGCTACAGGTTCACGACCAAGAAAATTTATATCTTTAGTTAGATCCGTAGCAACAATTGATGTAATATAACTCTACAGTACTTTGAAATGATGCATGTTATTTTCCAATTTTATCTCTCTCTCCGTATATCCGCCCTACGTTGATTAGGTAGGCTTGCCGGCGCGTAAACCCAAGCTGCGGCGCCTCTGGGACGGATCTCCAATGGCCTGCTGGGTGTGCTTGCTGCCAGGCGAACCACCTTACCGTTCTCAGTGCAGCCACTTGAACTGTCAAGTGGACTCGAGACAGAACGAGAGCATTGCCAACAGCGGAAGGTCACCCTGCCATTCTCAACGCAGCTGCTTGAACTGTTGAGCGGAGTCGAAACAGAACAAGGGCGTTGCCAATAGTGGAAGGGCCCATTGCGTGTAGGTTTCTCATACAAAGGTTAAGATCTCCAAGGAGAATAATCTTATATAAAACGAATTGTTCAAAGTTTTGCGTGACTTATCTTTTCTGCCACTGCGCGAGCATTCACTGCATCCGCACAAGATGCCACTTGTTCGGTTGCCTTCTTCCTTGGAGGCCATGGCGATGGAGAACAGCTAGACTAGCTGCTAGACCGGATTCCTACAACTGCGCCCCTACCTGGCGCGCCAAAGATGTCGGTGGGAACGACAAATATGGGATCACTAGAATCCTTACTATGGTCGGTGGGCGCAAGGTTGTGGAAAGAGCAGATCTAGGAGCCAGCACAAGGATCATTTACCTAGGTTCGGGCCGCGAGGATCGCGTAATACCCTTGTCCGGCTTTTGTGTATATCTGAATGTTCTTGTGTTCTTGAACTAGCTACGGTGCGTGTCTAGTCCAAAAAGCCGAATCCCTCTCCAGTATGCCTCGGGCCTCCTTTTATAGGAAAAGGGGACGCCACAGTGGCACACAGGAGGTGGAAAGTGCATACGGTGGCTTAGTCTATCCTCTGGTAGCATCGGACAAACGAATTTAATGCACTGCCGATGTGCCCTTCTTGCTGTGGCTGCTTCGTCTCACTTAGACACACGTCAAGGCCAGCTCAGCGCGCAGCGCCATGTAGGCTAGCAGGCTGCTGAGCTGGTGTGGTGGCAGGGTCTTCACGAAGATCTGCATGCCACCATGTAGGTGCTTGCTGAGTTGGTCTGGAGGCCGCACGTTCCCACGTAGGTGCTCGCCTGGCTGGCTGGGCTGGCAGCTGCATGGGGACCAGTGGTGGAGTCTTGGTAGTTGCGGGCCTGGCCGCGGCCCCACTCCTTGTTAAGGGTCTTGCCAGGGCCCCGGCAAGGGTTTTCCCGTCGCGTCGAGGTCGTCACCGGCAGGGATCTCGCCGGAGGTCTCGTGGATTTCCTTGGCAAGGATCTTGCCGGCGAGCGTCGTCTTCTGGTCCTCACCTGATCTTGTGTTTTCATAATCTTCACGAGGATCTGCATGCCGCCATGGAGGTGCCTCCCGAGCCATGGTTCCAATGTGGTTGATGGCGTTGGAACCCTTGGGCTCAAATTTGTCGTGCTCTGCTGGCATTGGGCAAGTTTCCCCGGCAAGGCTCTTCCTGAGGCCATGGAGGCTGCCCCGGCAAGGGTCTTGCCGAGGGAGCCTACCTTGGCCTCTCTGCTTGTTGTGTTTCTGGTCTTGGCATTGCTTGATTGTCTTGTGGCTTTGGTTTCCCTCCTCTGCCCTGCTAAGTGTGGCCGTGGGCGCGGCTCTGACTGCCCGTGCAGAAGTAAAGTGGTACAAAAGAGAGCCCCTATTTTTGTACACTGACATAGGGTTAGTCTAATAACATAACTAGTACTAAACTAACTGCCACGTCAGCATCACCAGAATCTCGCCGACGGCAACCAAAATAATGGCGGCGGGCTTAGAAACATGCTCCGGGCGGCGGTTTGGTTTGCTGAGGGTACCAGGGCATAGCCCTTGCGCCCGCGCATCCAGCAGAGGCAGCAGCAGGCCGCGTGGTGGCGGGAGCTCACTGGAGTGGAGCCCGTGGCGGTTGCCAGAGCTTGGGTGGGTGCAGGTTAGCGCTAGGAAGCACGGCAGGGGGCGCCGAGGGGTGCTACGGCCTCCTGGGGGTGCACTGAGCACGATGACGTGCTCAGTTGCGGCTATAGGTGACGGTGGCCACGACGGCGACATGGCCAGCGGAGCCAAGCTCCCGGCGGTGATGGCCAACGGGGTTAGGGGGAAGCTCGAGTGACGTGGCTAGGGGGAGAAGGAAGAGGAGCTCACGTGGAGTGCAGTGGTGGTCTCGGCGTGCTCGGGGAAGCACCAGAGCAAGCGGAGCGGCGAGTGGGATCCCAGGCGGCCGGCGACGAAGATGATGAAGATGGCGATGATGCAGGGCATCCGATGAGGCGTGGCCGGACAGAGAGGACGAGGGAGGCGCGGCGATGATCATGGACACGTCTGGGAGGCGGGGGGAGCACGGAGGCTGCGGCGTTACGGCGGCGCGGCTGCGGCTGTGCTCGAATGCGAGAGGGAGAGAGAGCAGAGGAGGGGAAAGAGGTCAGGACAGACTGAGAGAGGTCCAGGGGGTGCGTGGTGCCGCGAGAGGCAACCAGGGGGAGGATGAGGTAGCCAGGCAGGGAGGAGGTGCCGGCGTGTAGGTGCGCATGCCGGGCACACGCCCCTGCCTACAGGCGCGAGGAGGAAGGCGACAGAGGGGGCTTTGGTGGCGGGCTGGGCCGGTTGGGCTGGCCAGGTGGGCTGCAGGTAAGCGCCAGGTCAGTTCCTCTCCCTCTCTTTTAATTTCTGTTTTTTCTATTTTGTTATACTGCTTTGGGCTTTATTAAAAATGCCAGTGCATTTTCAAAAATCATGAAACTGCTCATGTCACTGTTTGGAATATTTCCAGTAGCAAACATTTCAGTTTGTGATTAATTGAGAATTTTAAATATTTTATAGCATTTAGATGCCCAAATGCAAAAACTATATGATTTAATTCAGTGATGCTCTGTTGTCCTAGAAAAGTGTGCACCATTTTTGTCAGAGGTTCTAGACCGAGGCAAAGATGATGAACATTTCAGAAGGGCATTTTGGGTTCATTGAAATGATTTTAGTAAACCCTAGTTGGTTTAAGGGAGGTGCTGGGGCTTCTGTCATCCCCATTTCAACTTTCTGTAAAAGTTAAACATGATGCATCACCAAAGGATAGTGCCGGATGTTGGGTTCCGGCAGACCCTTAAGGTTTGAACTCTGGGGTGCGCACGAAGATCTCCCCCCTACCGATCCATGTCCGATCACCTCGCAAGAATCTAAGCTAAACGATGAACAACACCAGGGATACAAGATTTATACTGGTTTGGGCCACCGTCTGGTGTAGTACCCTACTCCAGTGTGTGGTGAGGTTGATTGCCTCAGGGGCTGATGATGAACAGTACAAAGGATGAACAACCTCGCGAGAGGTGTTCTTGAGCTGGTGTGATGAACTACTTGGGTGAGCTTGATCGCCTATGGATCTAATGAGGAATCAATGAGATGCCCCCTACTGTGGTGGTGGCTATCCCTATTTATAGAAGCCATGGCCCTCTTCCCAAATATTGAGCGGGAAGGGCGCCAACAATGGCCATTTTCAAGGGGAACATCTAGTACAAGTTATCCTGACTAAAGTTGGTCTTCGTCTGCCAAAGGCACTGGCGATGACGCCGTCTTGGGCTCCACGGTGACCTCCATCCTACCGCTCTACTGGTCTTGGTCTCGTTGCACTGAAATGGCAACCTTTGCCTGATGCCTCGGTACTCCACGCCTGTGCTTGCCCCCTTTGCACCAAAGAGGAAACAAGGACACTGCACAGGCTGGCGCCCGCTTGGAACCCGCCTGGTCTCGATCGTCATGGCTTGCGTCACGAGTACCTCGCGAGGTACCCTGCCTTGATCTCTCCGCCTCCTCGCGAGTTTGCCTGGTGAGGCCGCTCCTGACGAAGACTCGTGTCGTCTGCCTCGTGAGGCTTGGCCCCTTGCGAGGGTCTTGAGTCTTGTGCTGACAAAGATGGGCCATACTAGGCCACCACTCGAGCCACGCCGCAGGCCACAGGCAGGCAAGTCTGGGGAGCCCCGTTCCCAGAACGCCGACAGTAGCCCCCGGGCCCAAGGAGCGCTCGGATGTCGCTTAGCAGAGAAGCGAAGAGGCAAGTGCGGAGCGCCACGGGCCCCATCAGCCTGTGGCATTGGGCGCCATGTGGCGGTTGTTTGGACGTGGGCGCCTCCACTTCCCCATGCTGCCTCGGCAACTGCTCGACTTGACAAGTCCCTGCATGCAGAAATGAGTCATGATTACCTGTGATCGTGGAGGCCGACGGTTGGCCTCCTCCGGACTATAAGTATGGACGGGCGAGAGCCCCCGCAGTCCATCCCTTCCTTCTTTGCTCTTTCTTCTTGCCGTTTTCAGCGGAAGAGAAAGGGAAGGCCCCCCGAGAGGGTCCCGACCCGCTTCCGCCGAAGAAGCGGCCGGTCCCCAGCCGCTGCGACGTGGTCGCATGGCAGGGGACGTCGAGGCCCTGGTACGAACAGCCGCCGCCTGGGTTTCTGCTGCCCTTGTACGCCCGGGCCGGGGGCCCTAGAGAAGAAGACGCCAAGCGGCACCGCCGGCGCCACCGGCGACGCCGACGGGTCACGGTGGTGCATGTTGTCACCCCTGGAGTCCACACCGAGGGCTCCTCTCGCGAGCTTGTGCTCCACGCCTCTATGCCTCCATGCTCTTGGATTCGTGTGGGGACCCCGACTCATAAGTCGTGATCACCGAATGCACGTGTACAGTGATCCCAGAGATCAATGCTCACTGAACACACAGAAGCTAAATAACAAGAGTCTTACATCCATACATACCGTTTCACCCAAGTAGGACCATTATGGTCGAGTCTTGAGTATATCATCGTAGCGGAAATCTTCGTCGATAACTTGGACCCATGCCATCTGCCTTAACCCTACAGGAATTCTCGCTGGGAAGCGTCCTAGCTCGCATGTTCGTCAGCGAAGTATTCTTCTTCATATCATGATCTTTCATGCCTGGCCAATAAAATAACCAGTGGCAAGCCAATGAGTACTTTGGATGTACTCGCAAGCAACCCATGTTTTGGTTCAAGATGTAACAATGCATGATATAGGTAAATTTTTGCAGAAAGCTAGTTTTGAGTGCAATGACATGTTCAACAACTTGTAAGACATGCATCAAGAGAATTCAACTAACCATGAGGACAGGTTACAGATATCTACATAAATAGAGCGGGCACCAACCCATCTCAATCATGTCAAGTCCCTTGACTTAACCCAAGTCATTTTATCAACACACACACACACAGTTGAAAACTCTGGACGTAGTTTAAGCAGCACCGCCCAACTGTCCTTGACCGTGGACACGGCTATTCGAATAGTTTTACACTCTGTAGAGGTTGCACACTTTACCCACAAGATCCGGCGAACTTCCGTGTCATCCACGACCCGCGGTACCTGAAGTACCCAGGGTAAGCACCTGATCACTACCTTTCCCTAGACGACACTAACATGGAGTCCACTCGATTGGTAGAAACCCCCGTACCCAACATTTCACATCTTAAAATTGTGGAGCATCGCTCCGATATTCATCACATACTGGCACGGGTACCAACGGTGTGTCCAGTGCCCCATAAAAATGTTCTTGCCCGCCCTACCTGGCACGACCCCGTCCCGAGAGAGCGCACCAACAACTCTCCCGTCACTAGTAATGCGGGCTCCAAGCAAGTATCGGTCTAGGTAATCAATAATGCCCTTTCCCATATAATGGTAGAGTGGTTGCGCATGTAAGGTTGGGCAGTCGACAAATCTTAAATCTAATCCGTTTTCGAAAACAACACACACACTTTCCTTGATACACCACTTCGTCATCAAGTGGTTACCCATCTCAACCTCTCCCTCAGGCATAAGTGGCACCCGAAGGGGTTTTCGAAAAGTCCTTTGAAAATACTTTGTGTAGGATCGGAAGTATGTCTAGAGGGGGGTGATTAGACTACTTGACAACTTAAAAGTTTAGCCTTTTGATTAGGGCAAGTTTTTAGCAAGTTCACAATGATGACCAAGTCAAGTATCACCCTACACATGCAATTCTAGAGTAGTGGCAGCGGAAAGTAAATTGCACATGTAGTAAATAAGAGGTGGAGAAGAGCAAACGCAATTTGGAGACACGGAGATTTTTCTCATGGTTCCGATAGGTGGTGCTATCGTCAATCCACGTTGATGGAGACTTCAACCCACGGAGGGTAACGGCTGCGAGAGTCCACGGAGGGCTCCACCCACGAAGGGTCCACGAAGAAGCAACCTTGTCTATGCCATCATGGCCTCGCCCACGGGGACTAGCCTTACTCGGGGTAGATCTTCACGAAGTAGGCGATCTCCTTGCCCTTACAAACTTCTTGGTTCAACTCCACATCTTGACGGAGGCTCCCAAGCGACACCTAACCAATCTAGGAGGCACCACCCTCCAAAAGGTAATAGATGGTGTTGGTGATGATGAACTCCTTGCTCTTGTGCTTCAAATGATAATCTCCCCAACACTCAACTCTCCTCACTGATTTGGCTGTGGTGGAAGAAAGGATTGAGTGGAAAGCAACTTGGGAAGGCTAGAAATCAAGTTTCATATGGTGGGAGTGGAGCAACTTGATCTCAACACAAGGGTAGGTAGTTTTCTTCTCAGAAATGTAAGGTAGGAGTGGTAGTTCTTTCTGATGTCTCTCTCCACGAATGAAGAGGAGGTGGAGGGGTATTTATAGCCTCCACACAAAATCCAACCGTTACACACATTTGACCAATCTCGGTCAGACCGAAGTTGACAACTCGGTGAGACCGAAAGTTCAAATCTTGTGAACGTTGGGATTTTCGATGGGACCGAAAATACAATCTCGGTTAGTCCAATTCTTCCAAAGTCTAGGGTTTGCCATTCTCGGTGGGACCGACTTTCTCATCTCGGTGACACCGATTTGAGTACAGAAGGTTACAGAAGCTTGGCAACACCAATTTCGGTATGACCGAGTTTGGAATCGGAAAATCCGAAATTCTTAGGGTTTGGGTATATGGCTGAGGTGGTTCATCTCGGTGTGGTGAGTTTATGGAATCGGTGGGACCGAGATTACTTATGGGTTTATGTTGGAATGAAAGATTGCTGATAGTTTGAGAGATAAATCACTAAGCACTTTGAGCAACCAGATCATCATCATAACCTCATCCCTTTTAATAGTATTGGCTTTCCTATGGACTCAATGTGATCTTGGATCACTAAACCAAAAATGGAGTCTTGAGCTTTTGCCAATGTTTTCCTTAGCATTTTGAGGGTCCACATCATCAGTCATTGCCATACCCATATCAATTGAACTTTCTGAAATATTCTCAAGAAATAATTAGTTCAATGATATATATGTTGTTATTAATTACCAAAACCACCCGGGGATTAGTTGCACTTTCAATCTCCCCCTTTTTGGTAATTGATGACAACATATAGATCAAAGCTTCGACAAATGATATAATCAATGAATAACATCGTCGCTTTGAGAAGTATGTGATAAGCAAGAGCTCCCCCTAAATTTGTGCATTATTTAAGATTTGCGTTTGAATGCAAATGCACAATCGATTAGGATCATGGGTTACTCTTCCATGTCACATACATCTTGGTGGAGCGCACAAAATGATAAGAATGAATAGCATGCACCCAATCACCAAGACATGAGTAAGTGATCATACAAGATATGAATAGAATATGATAAGCATTAAGCACACATTAAGCATAGTATGATCAAGCACTCATCAAAGATAGAGCAAACGTAGTATCAAACACACGAAATGTCTCAAGAACTCAAAAGTATCTCAAGGAAAACCGCAAACGAAAGAGCAAAAACGAGCACTCTCTCTCTCGAAGTCCTATGATCTATACAATTTCTCCCCCTTTGGCAACAAGTTACCAAAAAGTTCGAAAGGTATAGAGCTAATCGTCACTAGGGACTCTGTGGCGGCTCTGTCTCGTCGATGGAGTGGAGATAGCTGCATCTGCAAAAGCTTCTGCTGAAGTCTGTGGAGCTGGAGGAGTGGATCTTGGAGCTGGTCTTTGGGCGATGGAGCTATGGGAGGTGCTGATGTAGTAGCCACAGGGTGCATCCATGGAATAGCAGCTCATCTGGGCTTTGTGGGCACCGGAGCGGGCTGCTCATAGTCATCCTGGACCATATCACCTTCCATCTCCTTCATGAGCTCTGCCTTCTCCCTTTTCGCTTCCTCAATGTCTGCCTCAAGCTTGTTGACGGTGACACGCACTTGATCGACTTGACATCCAGAGCATGGAACTTATCTTCAACTATCCTCTCAAGACTCTCCCGAGATCGCACTATGCTGGCCAGCGTAGTTCAATTCTCTGAGTGGCTTCAAGAAGTTGTTCTCCAACGCTCTTGGGCTTTGTTGCTTCTTCTGCTTCTTCCTTCTCAGCTTTAGCTTGTTTGGCAGCTTCAGACTTAGCGTGTCCTTCAACAGATGTGGGAGCATCCTCAGTCATCACAACTTCATTATCTTCATGTTCAGGCTGCAGTGGCAAGTGGGGTCTATCCAACAGGTAGGTGCCCGTGCCAAACTTGGCATTGATGAGCATCTGAATGTGCGGGGCAAACCCACATGACCTCTTCTGGTCTGCTGCTGTCCTCTTGATAGTCTCTACTATCAGGTCCATCACCTTAAAAGGTGTCTTCTGATCTAGAATGTGCAGCATGTTGATAGAATAGCCTCTTATCATGCGATGGTCTCCTGACTTGGGCATCAAAGTATGCCTCAGAATGGTGTTGGTGGTTGGGAGACCTGCCTGAAGATGATAAACTGATCCAAGCTTCCATATCTCAACATCCTTGTCTGGTACCTCATTGTACATGTTCTTCATAGACTCGTGATTCTTCTTTGGAATGCCATAGACATCTACATCATCATCTCTTGATCTTGGTGCATTCAACAACGCTCTCCATTCTTCAACAGTTGAGGAGAATCTCTGCCTTCATCATCCATACAATTCGCCATCCGGATAGAAATGTGTTGTGGCATAGAACCGCATGATCATCTCATCATTCCAAGCGGTCAATTTCGACCAACAAACTCAGCAACTCCACATGCGGTGAAGCTCTCATGCACATGTGGGAAATAGTCTCTGTGCTCTTCACCGTCGATGTAATCCCGATCAACGATTCTGTGTCGGAACAATTGGCTTCTTGTCCATAAGCACTGCCTCATAGAAATCTTGTTGCTCTCGGTGTGGAATCTAGAGTCAACAGCTGTCCTTCTCCGGTGGCATATGGATCAACTTGCCTCCATAGCTCGAGACCTTTGTCCTTCCTTTCCTTCATATTTTCAGCTCGAGGATGAGCATCATTATGAACTGGCAATTTCATGCGAGCTTGAAAAAACATGTGCCTCTTCATCGATTCAGCGGTGGCACATTGTCCTTCTTCTTCTCTGAAGCAGGAATATTTCTCACTGTTTTCTTTGGCTTGGCAGCAGGTTTGGCTTGGGCTGCCTTTCTGGAGCTGATGGCTTAGATTTTGTGGGTGCTCCTGCCTCGATGGCATCTCCCATCAACTTTTGCTTCGAGGAGGCTGGGGTGCTTCCTCATCGAGTCATCATCGACTTCTTCATGAACTAGCCTCTTCCTCTTGGAAGTTTTCTTGATCTTCTTTGGAGGTTTCTTCTTCCATGCTCAGCTTCGTTGCAACTGTGGATTTCTTCTCTTTGCTGGTGCCTTTCTTTGTCTGTTGCCCTTGATAGCCCTTGGCAACTACTTTCCTTTTTGGCTTTGAAGTAATCTCCTCATCAGCATCAAAGTCAGAGTCTTCCTCATCAGAATTCCTCTTCTTCCGGCCTGGTGGCAGCTGGAGGCAATCCACTTGGAGTGCTCCTCTCTCCATCATCTGAAAAACTGCTTGCTTCAGACTTGTAATCGCCTCTGGAATCTCAACCGGTGATTCGGACCTGTTCAGCTGTCACTTGCATCGTACATGACCGACAACCTGTGAAAAGAATAGGTATAGGCGAATAGAAGAGTTATCACAAACTGCAGAGGATTTTGCAAAATAAATGAGTTCAAACATTAGTTTTAGGTTTTCACAGAATGCATTTCGGTCGACCGAGTCTAAAATTCGTGAATCCAAGTGTCTAAACCTAACCGTACACACCACTTTTGGTTGGACGAAATGGGTTTCGGTCTAGCCGAGAGCACTAGGGTTTCACTTAATCCTCACTTCGGTCTTACCGATTTGCACAACTTCGGTTTAACCGAAAAGTGCGGTCAATGGCGAGGCCAAATCGGTCGATCCGAGAATGTAGAATCGGTCACACCGAGATGTGTTCGTGGAAACCTAACCCTAAGATTTTCACTCGAATTTTGTTCTATGATCTAATCTGCTGGATAGGAAGATTTCAATCTTGGCAAGAAGCTAGGCAAAACCTATCGTGCATAGAATCGAGGTTGAAGCACGAGAGGATGAAACTCACCCAATCTGGTGGAGCTTCACTCTGGCGGCAACGGTGCGGTGAGATTGACCGTTGACGGCGATGGAGACCATGGCGAGGGCGCAGCGCGACGGCGAGACGATCCGAAGACCACGGCGACGGCAGCGAAGGGTTTGGGGCGAGGCGTTTGAAGGAATAATCAACGCTGCCCTCGGGTATATATACCTTCAGGTGTCGGTGGGACCGAGTTGGAAAACTTCGGTGGGACCGAGATGGTTAGCTGCGTGCGATTACTCACTTGATCACGCCGAAATTTGTAACTTCGGTTTCACCGAGGTGAAAACCTAGATCAATCCAAGTGATTTGATCTGTCCGATTTGAGTATATTGGTTTGACCGAAAATACTTAGAAGGTTTTGGAATTTAAGCTTTTGACGGATCGGTGGCTCCAAGTGCTCCTCACTCGTCTGTCCAAAAAGTCTTGTTCAAAGTTTGTGATATAAGCATGAATAGAGTTTGAGACAAGAAAGCATAGATAGCTAGGGGAGGAACTTAGGCATTCTTGTCCATCCATTTGGTCAAAAGAAAAATCCAAAAGACCAAAGCAACAAATGGATGTCCTTGAATGGATAAAATCATGCATCCAACATGCTCACACAATAAGATAGCAAACAAAATATGTGTCAAACATGCACAAACAAAACACTAGCTACTAGCACACAATTTGGCGATGACTAGGTCATCTATATATGAGTATATTGACTTAGGAGTCAAATGAGAACATTTGATCATAGGTCATACTCATCGTTTAAGCACAAGTGGGGTTACCACTTTTCCATAAAGCATTAATGTGTTCACATCATTTGAAGATGCTTTAGCTCATTTCTTTAGAGCAAAGCTCCCCCTTGATGTGAGAACCCCTTTTAAAGGGTCAAACTAACCTTGGGTTGTCGTTGAAGACTTCATGTAGATGTTGAAGATGTGGATGCTCAATGTTGATGAAGATCATCAAGAGTTGGGAGCAATCCTTTGGATTCGGGCACTTTCAATACCTATATGGGTTAGTCCCACAAGGAACAAACAAGGATATCCATGGACATAAAATGAAGTACACAATAGATGATGTCCATGAAAGCAATGATTACCTTGTCCCTTGACTTACCAACATGAGGGTTTGTGACTCCATGAACTAGTGCAAGATGTGGAAGTTGATTGCACAAGTTCTTTGCCAAAATGAATGTGAGTGAAGTATGTTGGCGAGTCACCCTCAAGAACTCTCTAGTTCTTCTTCTTGGGATCCACATCATCTTGATGGGAATCCTTGGGGTAGTAGTTGAGCTTGTCAAGTAGAACTTGAAGTTGCCTTGGGAACCCACTTGACCATGGCCTTGGGTGCTTCAAAGAATGCATCAATCTCCTCTTGAAGCTTGTCCTTGCCTTTTAGCTTGTGGTCTTGTGGTGGAAGGTCATCTTGAGCTTGTTCCACATTGGAAGAAGTAGGATCATACTTCTCCTTTTGAGAAACAAACTTTGGAGTGGGATATTGACCTTCTTCCCATTCAACACCCTCGGCGTTGAACTTTCGCTCAAAACCAATTCCTTGATTCTTCCTGTCTTCCTTGCTTGCGAACAATTTCCTCAAAGCTCTTGCTTCCGGCAAGGCTCTTGTAGACACCTTTCTCTATAATCCCTTTCAATAGACTATTTTCTTGCTCAAGTGAAACTTGGCTTGAAACATTGTTAGTGGAATCAAGAGAATTACTAGAAGTAACAACATTTGATTTAGCATGATTATTGTTACTACTAGATGAAGAATTTTTCTTATGCTTGTCATGCTTAGTTTTAATGGGTGGCAAGAAATTAGACAAGAGAAGTCGTTTGGCAAGATATGAAGAACTCTTCTTTCGAAGATCGTCATTGATAGCTTTTAGAAACTCATGTTCTTGCTCTAGATTGAGCTTCTCGAGCGTAGCTTCTCATGAGATCTTAGGAGCTCTCTATGATCTTCTTGAGTTGTTTCATGAGCTAACTTAAGAGTGTTTAGTTCTTTAGTTAGACGCTCAATCTCCTTCATAGCATTGTCATTCGACTCTTCTCGACTATAAAGACTATTAGCATGTTCATCATTACTAAGCTCACTAGATTTATCATGTAAAAGCTCATCTTCACCAAGCAAGTCATCTTCATCACTATCAAAGTCAATAAATTCAGGGTGTGATACCTTGGGGCCTTTTGCCATGAAGCATCTTCCAATTCCCTCATTTGGTGAATCAAACAAGTCATAGGAGTTGGAGTTGGAGGACACGAGAGCAAGACCGCAACACCTTCATCTTGACTGTATTCGAGTTGGAGTGATAGCTTCTTTCGGAGTGATTGTCGGTCGGAGCGGAAACCCATTCACCAACATGAGCTTGATGTTTTCTTCTTGTGTAGCTCCATGATGACTTGTCTTTCCTTTCCGAATCCTTGCTTCTCCGAGAGGATCTTCGTTCATAACGATCATCTCTACTCCTTCTCTCTTTTCGGCGACTCTTCTCTTGAGCTTCTTCTTCTTGGAGATTCTTCTCTTCTCTTGTGGGGAGTCGAACACTCATTTGAGTAGTGTCCGGGTCTTCCACAATTGTAGCAGTTTCGATCACGACTAGAAGATCTCTTTTCATCATATGATCTAGACTTTGAGCTTCTTTCCTTGCTTCTACTCTTGTAGAATTTGTTGAAGTTCTTCACCATTAGGCTTATCTCTTCATTGGAAACTAGCTTGTCACTTGAGGTTGTGGGAGCTTCAACTGCAGCTTTGTAAGCACCACTTGACTTGTTGTGAAGCTCTTCCTTATCTTTAAGTGTCATCTCATGAGCAACAATCCTTCCAATGACTTCGGTAGGCTTGAGATCTTTGTAGTTTGGCATCATTTGGATCAAAGTGCACAAGGTGTCATACTTTCCATCCAAAGCTCTGAGAATCTTCTTGATGATGAATCGGTCGGTCATTTCTTCGCTTCCTAAGCCTGCCATCTCATTGGTGATGAGAGCAAGCCTAGAGTACATTTCAGCGACTCCTTCACCTTCCTTCATCTTGAACTTGTCAAGCTGACCTTGAAGAACATCTAGCTTTGATTCCTTCACGGACTCGGTACCTTCGTGCATTTCGACCAAAGTATCCCAAATCTCTTTTGCATTCTCAAGACGGCTGATCTTGTTGAACTCCTCGGGACACAAAGCATTGAAGAGAATGTCACAAGCTTGAGCATTGTTCTGTAACATCCGCAACTCATCCGCAGTAGCTTCGCGATCCGGAACTTTTCCTTCCTCGAAGAACTCACCTTGCAAGCCAACACAAATAATGCCCCATGCGGCAGGGTTATGTCCAAGAATATGCATTTTCATTTTGTGCTTCCAACTAGCAAAATTTGAACCATCAAAGTAAGGACCTCTACGAAAATTACCCTCACTAGACGCCATACTCTCCTAGGTTGTGAAACCAAGCTTATGGAATCCAATGCAATGAAAACCAATCCAATGGATACCAAAGCTCTGATACCACTTGTAGGATCGGAAGTATGTCTAGAGGGGGGTGATTAGACTACTTGACAACTTAAAAGTTTAGCCTTTTGATTAGGGCAAGTTTTTAGCAAGTTCACAATGATGACCAAGTCAAGTATCACCCTACACATGCAATTCTAGAGTAGTGGCAGCGGAAAGTAAATTGCACATGTAGTAAATAAGAGGTGGAGAAGAGCAAACGCAATTTGGAGACACGGAGATTTTTCTCGTGGTTCCGATAGGTGGTGCTATCGTCAATCCACGTTGATGGAGACTTCAACCCACGGAGGGTAACGGCTGCGAGAGTCCACGGAGGGCTCCACCCACGAAGGGTCCACGAAGAAGCAACCTTGTCTATGCCATCATGGCCTCGTCCACGGAGGACTAGCCTTACTCGGGGTAGATCTTCACGAAGTAGGCGATCTCCTTGCCCTTACAAACTTCTTGGTTCAACTCCACATCTTGACGGAGGCTCCCAAGCGACACCTAACCAATCTAGGAGGCACCACCCTCCAAAAGGTAATAGATGGTGTTGGTGATGATGAACTCCTTGCTCTTGTGCTTCAAATGATAATCTCCCCAACACTCAACTCTCCTCACTGATTTGGCTGTGGTGGAAGAAAGGATTGAGTGGAAAGCAACTTGGGAAGGCTAGAAATCAAGCTTCATATGGTGGGAGTGGAGCAACTTGATCTCAACACAAGGGTAGGTAGTTTTCTTCTCGAAATGTAAGGTAGGAGTGGTAGTTCTTTCGATGGCTCTCTCCACGAATGAAGAGGAGGTGGAGGGTATTTATAGCCTCCACACAAAATCCAACCGTACACACATTTGACCAATCTCGGTCGGACCGAAGTTGACAACTCGGTGAGACCGAAAGTTCAAATCTTGTGAGCGTTGGGATTTTCGTGGGACCGAAAATACAATCTCGGTTAGTCCGATTCTTCCAAAGTCTAGGGTTTGCCATTCTCGGTGGGACCGACTTTCTCATCTCGGTGACACCGATTTGAGTCTGAAGGTTCTGAAGCTTGGCAACACCAATTTCGGTATGACCGAGTTTGGAATCGGAAAATCCGAAATTCTTAGGGTTTGGGTATATGGCTGAGGTGGTTCATCTCGGTGTGACTGAGTTTATGGAATCGGTGGGACCGAGATTACTTATGGGTTTATGTTGGAATGAAAGATTGTTGATAGTTTGAGAGATAAATCACTAAGCAACCAGATCATCATCATAACCTCATCCCCTTTTAATAGTATTGGCTTCCTATGGACTCAATGTGATCTTGGATCACTAAACCAAAAATGGAGTCTTGAGCTTTTGCCAATGTTTTCCTTAGCATTTTTAGGGGTCCACATCATCAGTCATTGCCATACCCATATCACTGAACTTTCTGAAATATTCTCAAGAAATAATTAGTTCAATGATATATATGTTGTTATTAATTACCAAAACCACCCGGGGATTAGTTGCACTTTCACTTTGTCTCCAACACTATGCATATTCCGTCCCTTTTATGTAGCACTACTTTAGCATCCTATCTACTCCCACCGGCATAAATGCAGGTATCAACGAGGAGGTATGGTGGCAACCATCGAAGTGGTTATCATCCCATCATGATTCCAAAGCAACACTAATAAGGTGCTATATGACGTGCATAAAAAGGTTTCATAGACATGGTCAAAGGGCTGCTTGCCTGGTTCATCAGAGTCTTGAAATCTTCTGGTCCTTCTCCAAGTACTCCGTCTACTTCCTCAACTAACGTCGGAAACAAACACAATAAGCAACACGACAAGGCAAAAATAGAAGTGCTCTAAAAATGTGAGTTGGACTTTTCTAGGATAGCTCTGGTCATATGAGGAATGACCAAGGTGATTTCATTGGAAGTGGATGAATGGATACTTCTAAACATTTTGATATGATGGAATCAAGGGGTTTTATGGGATTGCAAGAAGTGTACAGAAACATATTTTTGAAAAATGAGCAAAGGCACCCATTTAACAAAGGATGATTTTAGAAGCATCTAGGAATTGGTTTCACTGGATTTGGAGTTCAAATGAATTTCCTATGAATTTGCAAAGTTGATAAATATGAAGAAATGGCTCAATAATTTATGTGGTATAGAAAGTATTAGCAAAAATGTTCAAAAACTAAGTTTTGAACTTATAGACATCTAGGATTTTGAATCATGGAATTTGGATCAAAAATCGGCTCTCTGTGATTTTCTAAAGTTCATCACAGAAATAGAAAAATGGGATTTTGATACATATTTGTGAAGGAAATGATTCTGGAAAAATGTGCAAATAGCACCATGTGATAGGGAATGATTTTAGAAACTACTAGAAATTTGAATCATCAAATTTGGAGTTAATTTGAATTTTTGAGAGATTTTACAAGTTATCTGGGAAAAGAAAATAAGAAAAAGGCTATACCTTTATTCTCCGCACTAGGCGAGAGATAGGCATTGGGCCGGCCCAGCGGCTCATCTGTGCGGGTGGCAAGGCGACGTCGAAGGCGCCTTCCGCGGCGTACGCTTTTGCTGTGGGTTCACGGGAAACACCGGACCCGTCTCCACTTAAACGGCAGGGCCCGCCCACTGGGTCGCCGACGCGCGGGGCCCAGGGCTCAGTCCTTCGCCTACCTCCCGCTCGAACAAAGCAGAGGCAGGAGAGGCGAGGCCGAGCGGGTGCCGGCGCTCTTTCGAGCGGCACGGGCCATCTCCGGCGGCGCCCGGCACACCGGCGGACTCAGCGCGACGAGGCACACCTGTCCATGGGCTACACGCAGGCGCTGATGCTCGGAGTTGAGCAGGGCTTTGGGTCCAGCGGATGGCGGCGGCGTCTTGGTGGTGGCGCCCGTTTTGGCTGCGTAGAAGGGGTCCTAGGGTGTTGGGGAGGATCGTGGAGGCTTGGTGGGTGCCGCTGACTAGTTTAGAGGAGGAAGGGAGGCCGGGGCGGCTCGAATTTGAGCGGGGGTCCGAGGCGGCAATGGCGGCAAAGGAGGAGGGAGAAGGCACGGGAGGAGGAGTGGGTTGGTCCGGGGGTGCAGGGGAGGGAGAGTGAGCAGTTGGAGACAATAGGAGGCTCGGGGGTGGCCTTATACGGGCGCGGCCGGGAGGTGCCGTAGGCGGGACGCACGGCCACGGCCCGTGGCGTTTCCAGAGGTCAAAAGGGTGCTCTGGCGCGCGCCTGGGGTGTTCGCGGGCGTGGCCCAGGCCAAGAGGAGAGGAGAGAGGGAGTAGGGCGAGCTCCAGGAGGTCCCGCACGAGTGCGGCGACTGGTGGACGCGAGCGGCGCTCGGGCACGAGTGACAGAGGTCGCCGGAGAGAGAAGGAGGAGGGGGACAAGGGTTTAGCGTGACGCGGACGCCAAGGCACATCGTCGAGCGCGCTGGGGAGGCCCGAGGTGGCCGGGAGTGCTTCGTCGTGGGCGGCTACAGTGCCAGAGCGCACTGTAGCGCGCTCCAAAGCATGTCTTTGGCCGGCATGGCCATTGTTTTGGCAATGTGGGCGCGGCCACTATTGTCAGGTAGTGCTAGGGGGTAGTAAAGAAGTGTAGAGAGGCATTGGATGCCCTGGAGAGCCAGTAGGAGAGGAGAGAGATTGAGGGAGAGAGAGAAAATGGCTGTCCAGAGAGAGGAAGTGGGGTTTTACCCCCGCCCCCCCAAATAATTGAGCTGTTGAAGGAGGAGAGTTACTGGAGGTAGGATAAGACTAGGAGGAGCTGTGGTAAAAAGTTGAGCTCAAGGAGATTAGGGGAAGGGGTCAAAATGGTGCTTTTGGAAAAATGGCAGAAGGTGTTTGTTGTTTGTTTGGGCAAGAAAATTAATTCCACTTGCCATGAGAATTAACAGAATGGAATGGCACATGGAAGTGGGGTGTTACACCAAGTTTGAACTCATTTGGGCAAAGTAGCCAATGCAACTTTGGTAAACCCTAGAAATCAGCAGAAATGGCTTTGCCAAGATTTAGTCATGCAAATCTATTCTCCTTGATGCACCACTTGGTGTAGTATCATCATTTGAGGATTTGACCATGTCCACAAAAATTCAGATCAAATGGACACACTTGGCAATGTAGAGTTGTCCAAATTTGGTTCTGGACAGGAAGGGTTTTGGGGCACTTTGATCAAGTTAACTTGTTTTCCAACTTGTGCCATTTGGTCTAGATTAATTATTAGACCATTTGAGAATGTTCACGAGGTTTGAGAGCATTTGGACATGTTTGGCAATGTAAAGTTGCTCAAACTTTAAATTGGACAGAAATGGTTTTGAGGGGATTTCATGGAGTTTTACTATTCTCCATGACATGATACTTGTAAACATCATCAAACATGTCATACGTGACATGCTAGAATTTTCTTGGAATTTTTGGAGAATATTTCCTTTGTAAATATTTCAAAAGCTTGAAATATCCAGAAAGGGTTTTTGAGGGATTTTACCAATACTTTGAACATGACCATGTGTTGAAACTCTTATATATGGACAATATGTGTCCACTGAGTTTCCCTGATTTTTGTCAAATATAATAATTTTCCCTGTTAAAGACCATTTCTGGCCTTAAGAAAAAGCATTTAAATAAAATAGGAAAATAACCTTTAAAATTATATTTTTGTGCTTTTCTGTGTACCCTATATCTAATAGGAGTCAAATATATTTTTAGAAAGATATTTACTGCCCTTAATTAAGTACTTGCAGTGCAAACCTCAATTCGGGGGTTTTGAAAACCTAATTTTGAAAATACTATTTGGCCAAATCATTTTTGTAAGAAAATATTTTTATGTCCTATACACATGGCATGATCATTGGTTCAAGAGTTTGGAGCAAGGAGATAAAGTATAGGAGTTGGAGGATTTATTTGATTTTTAGAGCACTTGCAAACAGCGAGACAAACATTCAATCAAAGCAAAGACAAAACACTAAAAGTTTTTGTCAAACCACATTTTATCATGATTTATTAGCTTAAGTGTTGTGGCATGAAAATCAGGGTGTGACAATTCGCCTTCCTCCCTCCTTCGCCTTCAATATGTCGCCGAGTGGGTCTCTGGAGCTCTGGCTGTAGCATGCTGACTGCAGCACCCTTACGACTGGACCAGAGGTCGCCTCGTCGCTCCGGGCAAGGTCTACATGACCCGGGCTGGGGCGAGATCGCCCGGGTCTGCCGGACAGGGGGTGCCCTCATAATTCATCTTGAATACGATGGCGCCTCCTTGATGTTCTTCAAGGTCTTCGACGCGGAAGGACGCCGACTGGAGTGCTGCCCCAAGGAAAGCGGCCGGGGCATCGACATGGCGAGGCTAGGCCTGCCAACTGCTTCCCCAGCAGCTCCTCAGGTAGCAGCGGAGGAGTCGGAGAATCCAGTGACTCTCCCGAGCTTCACGTGACTCCGGAGACGAGCGACGACAGCTATGAGCCCCCAAGCTCGCGTCGCGCTCGGAGCAAGGCAGCTGCATCGGGCCGCCGACGAAGCTGATCTGGATGGGGTTGGCGCCGGCGCTTGGCGGTCCACTGTTGATGATGGCATCTTTTGCGGAGGTGTGCATAGTTAGCGTTCCTTAGGATTAGCACCTTTTGTTCCCTGCGAGGAATCGGGAAACACCTGCGGGGTATGTAAGGCGTCTGCCATGTCTTTTGTGAATATTATCCTTATTATGGAGTGATGCGAGATGCTTGTCTGTCTCGGCTCGGCTCCCCTTTCTATCCTCACGAGGGCTTGGTGCTCTATCTTGTGAGTCCGGGTCCCGAGCGAGCTTCACCATCGCTGGTATGCTGTGTCGCGATGCCATGGTCAAGGCCAGGAGGTGGCGGCCCAAGGTCGATAAGAGCCCCGAGGAGTGATGCTCGGGAGGTCCCTTTAGCGCTCAAGCAGCCTCCGCTGGGCAAGAAAGGAAGGCAAGGTCGCCGTGACAGAGCTGCACTAGGCGAGGGTTTGGCGTCACATTGATTTAGCTTTTGCTGGGGCGTGACTTATCTCATGAGCTTAGAGTAGTTCTTCGGCGAGGTACCGGGCCTGCGCGCCGGCAGCTGGGGTGTCGCTGGGTCAGGTCCTCGTGAGCTTCTCCATTCTTCCCCATGCTTTCCTTAATTCTCTACATCCTTAGGTCCCGGCCCTCGAGCGAGCTCAGCCGCCACTGGTATGACAGGTCGCGATGCCGTGGGTCAAGGCCAGGGGGTGAAGGCTGGAGAGCCAGTAAGAGCCCATGAGTCACGATGCTCGAGCGCCCCTTTTAACGCTGCGAAGCGGATCGTACGGGAGAGAGAGAGGGAGCTCACGACGCTTCCCACGCTATTCTTTAGGCGGATCCTGTACACCATCACGAGGAAAACAAGGTATGCCATTACAGTTGCCAGCCAACAATTGGTTGCTCCGAGGGAGTGATTGAGGCACTGAGGGCCTGGTGAGGTAGCTCTATGCGGGGCTGCCGTGGCCAGAGCTCGACCACTCAGATTTGTCGACGTTGCAGGGACGGACCCACGCGCAAGCGTCGTGCCAGAGCGAGCGGCTCCAAAGGTAGGTGTCAATCGAGCAGGCGATTATCTCAAGCAGGTTAAGCAGCAAGAAGCATATCAACTTAGATAGATGCAGAGAAAGGCACACGCCACTAGGTCAGGCCCGAGCTGTCGGATTTCGGGTTCCGGCAGACCCTTGAGGTTCGAACACTTGGGTGAGCATGAAGATCTCTCCCCTACCGGCTTACGTCTTGAAGACTCGCAAGGATCTAAGCGAGAACGATAAACACGCAAGGGACATGAGATTTATACTAGTTCAGGCCACCATTGTGGTGTAATACCCTACTCCAGTGTGTGGTTTGGTGGATTGCCTCATGGGCTGATGATGAATAAGATACAAGGGAGAACAGCCTCGCGAGGGGCTGTTCTTGAGCTGGTGCGATGAACTGCTTGGGTGAGTTCAGTTGCTTCTCTCTCTCTGGTTGATCTCCAGATCCTCTCTAGATGACTCTACCTTGTGGGTGGCTATTCCTATTTATAGGCGGAGGCCCTGGGCCTCTTCCCAAATAATGAGCAGGAAGGGCGCGAACAATTGGCCATTTTGAAGGGGAACATCTGGTACACTTATCCTGAGTAAAGTTGGTCTTCGGCTGCCAAAGGTCCTGCCAGTGACGCCACCCTAGGCCCCACGATGACCTCCATCCTGCCGTTCTGCTGGTCCTGGTCTTGTTGCACCGAAACGGTAACCTTTGCCTGATGCCTTGGACTTTGCTTGCCCCCTTTGCACCGAAACGGTAACCTTTGCCTGATGCCTTGGCCTTTGCTTGCCCCCTTTGCACCGAAAGGGAAACAAGGACACTGCGCAGGCCGGCGCCCGTCTGGCGCCCGCATGGTCGTCGATCGTCATGGCTTGCTTCGCGGGCCCCTCGGGAGGTGCCCTGCCTTGATTTCTCCACTTGCTCGGGAGCCTGCCTGAGGAGGCTGCTCTAGAGGAAGCTCCCTGTCGTCCGCCCCGCGAGGCTTGGCCCCTCGCGAGGGTCTTGAGCTTGAGCTGATGAAGCTGGGCTGCATTGGGCCCCCACTTGAGCCACGCCGCAGGCCGCAGGCAGGCAAGTCTGGGGACCCCCGTTCCCAGAACGCCGACAGTAGCCCTTGGGCCCAAGGCGCGCCCGGACTTGGCTTAGCAGAGAAGCGAAGGGGCAAGTGTGAAGCGCAGCGGGCCGCAACTGCCTGCGGCCTTGGGCACCGCGTGGCGGTTGATTGGACGTGGGTGTCTCTGCTTCCCCATGATGCCTCGGCAACCGCATGACTTGACAAGTCCCTGCATGCAAAAATGTGTCATGATTAGTTGAGGTCGTGGAGGCCGACGGTTGGCCTCCTCCGGCTATAAGTATGGAATGGCACGAGCCATTCCAGTTCATCTTCCTGTACTACTCCTCCTCTTCTTCATCTTCACCATTGCTCCGTCTCACGCTGATGGCACCCATCCGCTAGTTCTCTGCAGAAGAGAAGGGAAAGGCCCCCGAGAGGGTCCTTACCCGCTTCCGCCGAAGAAGCGGTTAATCCTCTGCCGCTGAGGTGAGGGTGCGCGGCAGGAGATATCGAGGCCCTGGTACGAGCTGCCACCGCCGGGGTTCCCGCTGCCCTTGTATGCTTGGATTGAGGGCCCTAGAGAAGAAGGCGCCGAGCGACACCGGTGATGCCGCCGTCGACGCCGGCGGGTCACGGCGATGCGCGTCGTTCCTCCTGGAGACCATGTTGAGGGCTCCTCCCGCGAGCTTGTGCTCCACGCCGCCATGCCTCCTCGATCTTGGATTCGCCTTCCTCCCTCCTTCGCCTTCGAGATCCCGCTGAGGGGGCCTATCGAGCTCTGGCTACAGCATGCTGACAGCAGTACCCCTGCGACCGGAGCGGAGGTCAGGGTCGTCGCTTCGGGCAAGGTCTACATGACCCGTGGCTGGGGCGAGATTGCCCAGGTCTGCAGGACAGGTGGCGCCCTCGTAATCCACCTTGAGTACGATGGCGCATCCCTGATGTTCTTCAAGGTCTTCGATGCGGAGGGATGCCGGTTGGAATGCTGCCTTGAGAAAGGCGGCCGGGGCCCTGCCGTGGCGAGGACGAGGCCCGCCCATCGCTTCCCCAGCAGCTCCTCTGGTGGCAGCGAAGGTGCTGGAGGGTCCAGCAACTCCGCCGAGCTCCTCGTGACTCCGAAGACGAGCGATGACAGCCACGAGCACCCAAGCTCGCGTCACGCTTGCAGCAGGGTGGGCTCGTCAGGCTGCCGACACCACTGATCTGTATGGGGTTGGCGCCGGTGCCTGATGGCCCACTGTTGATGATGGCGTCTCTTGCGGGGGCGCGTGTAGTTAGCGCTCTTTAGGATTAGCTCCTTTTATTCACTGCAAGGAATCGAAGTTCCACCCCACGGGGGTATGTAAGGCGCGGGCCATATCATTTGTAAATGTTATATCCCTAGTATGAATCGATGCGAGGTGCTTGTTCTGTCCAGGATTGGCTCCCCCTTTCTTTCCTCACGAGGGCTTTGGTGCTCTCGCCGACAGGTCCCGGTCCCAGGCAGGCTTCAGTCGTCGCTGGTATGCCAGGTCGTGATGCAGTGGTCAAGGCCAGGAGGTGAGCGGCCCGAGGTCGAGCAAGATCCCCTGAGTCGCGATGCTCAGGAGGTCCCCTTTAGCGCTCAAGCAGCCTCCGCTGGGCGAGAAAGGCAAACAACGTTGCCGTGATAGAGCTGCAGTAGGTGAGGGTTAGGCGCTGGGTCGGATCAGTTTTCGCATGACTTATCTCGTAGGCGTGGGGTAGCTTTCGTTGAGGCCTCGGGCTTGCGCAACGGCAACTAAGGTGCTGCTGGGTTAGGCCCTAGCGAGCTTCTTCCCTTCCCCCCGCTCTTCCCTTAATGCTCTACGTCCTCAGGTCCCAGCCCTCAAGCGAGCTCAGCCGCCACTGGTATGAAAGGTCCCGATGCCGTGGGTCAAGGTCAGGGGGTGAGGGCTGGAGAGCCAGTAAGAGCCCATGAGTCGCGATGCTCAGGCGCCCCCCTTTTAACGTCCAAGCGGGTCGTGCCGAAGAGAAAGAGAAGAAGTCTCGCGATGCCACCATTGTTACTCCTGGAGCGGGTCCTGCATACCAACCACGAGGGAAAACAAGGCCTGTTGTCTCGGTTATCAGCTAACCATCGGTCGCTTCGAGGGAGTGATTGGGGCACTGAGGGCCCGGTGAGGTGGCGCCTTGCGGTGCTGCCGCGGCCAGAGCTTAGCCACTCCGATTTTTTGGCGTTGCAGAGACAGACCCGTGCGCAAGTGCCGTGCCAGAGCGAGCGGCGCCAAAGGTAGGCGTTAATCAAGCAGGCGATTAAGTATAGCATGTTAAGCACAAAGGAACAAATTCATTTAGATCGATGCATAGAAGTAAACGCCACTGGGTCTGGCCCGAGCAGCCTGGGGATAATGCAGCCCGAGGGGCGCCCCCAACAAAGCAGATGAAAAACATAAGCAAAACGGATACATGCCGCAGGGACGGACCCACGCGACCTGGGAATGATGCGGCCCTGTGGGCGCTCCCAGCTGAAGATAAAACTTAAAAAGATGTCACCTGATACCATTGCAGAGCGAGTGTCAAAGTAGTCGTCGATGCGCGGTGAAGCAGCCAACCCTCACGAGCCCTTGGAGGCCTGAGCCTCGGGAGGCTCTGAGGGTCCGGGCGGCTCCTCAGGGCCCATCTCCATCTCCTCCAGGAACGCGTGGTGCATGGCCACCTGAGCTTCCAGGATGCTCCTCATCAGGTGCTGGTGGGCAGCAGCCGCGTTCGGCAGGCCGAAGGGCATGCAAACGTAGCTGTGAGGTGGACCCTCACTGCGCCCCACGCGTGAAGGCCAGAGGCGCTCCTGAGACGCGGCTCGGTTGAGCCCCGGTATGTCGATGCAGACACGCAGCCCACCATCCTCGTCGGGATGTGGGGCTACAGCGGGTAGGCGGCGACTGTCACGCATGACTCTTGACTCCTGTAGCTCCTGAATGTTCCTCGTGATGAAATCCTGGGGGGTTTGCCTTCCTGGCCTTATACCTTCCTAAGGGAAACGTGCCTTGAAGCACGCCTCCAAGTGGTGCCCGAGCGCCTCCCTCGTGACCTTGGCGTGGTCGGTGGCCCTCCAGGAGAGAGCCCCCGAGCCTTGCCCGAGGAGGGCGCCGGGCGCGCCTTCCTATGCGACAGAGGGTGGCGCCCCTTGCACGGGCACGGGTCCTGACGCAAGCCCTCCGGAGGGGCCTGCCTCGTGAATTTTTGGGCCAGGTGAAGCCTTCTTCTTCTTAGGAACTGCCTCAGGGAGCCTCCCGCTCCTGTGATCTCGGTCTTTGATTGCCGCGGCCTGGAAGGCACACTCAAGAGAACACACTGCATCCCTTTCCTCGCAAGGCACTGTGATGATTCCACTGCTTCCTCGCATATTGAGGACATTGTAGCCATGGTGGGTCACTGGCATGAACTTGGCCAGAGCTGGGTACCCGAGGATGGCATTGCATGGCAAGCGGATGTGAGCAACGTCGAAGTCAATGAGCTCGGTGCGGTAATTGTCGCACTGCCCAAAGGTGACGGGAAGACGAACTTGCCCTATTGGAACAGTGGAACCATCGGTGACTCCTGAGAAGGGCTTGGTTAGCTGAAGCTGATCGTATGGCACTTGGAGATTGTTGAATGTTTCGACGGACAGGATGTTGAGCCTAGCTCCGCCGTCGATGAAGGTCCTGATGACTTGCACATCACTGATGACTTGGGAATAAAGCATCGAGAGGACCCCGGTCGTTGCCGCACACTTGAGCTGATACGCTAAGCTGAACGTAATAGCGCCGCGGAGACCACCGAGCGGGCATAGCCTCAAGCTTGGGAGGACTGCATTCACCTCATGAGCAAACTGCTTGAAGATCGAGATTACTTATGGGTTTATGTTGGAATGAAAGATTGTTGATAGTTTGAGAGATAAATCACTAAGCAACCAGATCATCATCATAACCTCATCCCCTTTTAATAGTATTGGCTTCCTATGGACTCAATGTGATCTTGGATCACTAAACCAAAAATGGAGTCTTGAGCTTTTGCCAATGTTTTCCTTAGCATTTTTAGGGGTCCACATCATCAGTCATTGCCATACCCATATCACTGAACTTTCTGAAATATTCTCAAGAAATAATTAGTTCAATGATATATATGTTGTTATTAATTACCAAAACCACCCGGGGATTAGTTGCACTTTCACTTTGTCTCCAACACTATGCATATTCCCGTCCCTTTTTGCGTAGCACTACTTTAGCATCCTATCTACTCCCACCGGCATAAATGCAGGTATCAACGAGGAGGTATGGTGGCAACCATCGAAGTGGTTATCATCCCATCATGATTCCAAAGCAACACTAATAAGGTGCTATATGACGTGCATAAAAAGGTTTCATAGACATGGTCAAAGGGCTGCTTGCCTGGTTCATCAGAGTCTTGAAATCTTCTGGTCCTTCTCCAAGTACTCCGTCTACTTCCTCAACTAACGTCGGAAACAAACACAATAAGCAACACGACAAGGCAAAAATAGAAGTGCTCTAAAAATGTGAGTTGGACTTTTCTAGGATAGCTCTGGTCATATGAGGAATGACCAAGGTGATTTCATTGGAAGTGGATGAATGGATACTTCTAAACATTTTGATATGATGGAATCAAGGGTTTTATGGGATTGCAAGAAGTGTACAGAAACATATTTTTGAAAAATGAGCAAAGGCACCCATTTAACAAAGGATGATTTTAGAAGCATCTAGGAATTGGTTTCAACTGGATTTGGAGTTCAAATGAATTTCCTATGAATTTGCAAAGTTGATAAATATGAAGAAATGGCTCAATAATTTATGTGGTATAGAAAGTATTAGCAAAAATGTTCAAAAACTAAGTTTTGAACTTATAGACATCTAGGATTTTGAATCATGGAATTTGGATCAAAATCGGCTCTCTGTGATTTTCTAAAGTTCATCACGAAAATAGAAAAATGGGATTTTGATACATATTTGTGAAGGAAATGATTACGGAAAAATGTGCAAATAGCACCATGTGATAGGGAATGATTTTAGAAACTACTAGAAATTTGAATCATCAAATTTGGAGTTAATTTGAATTTTGAGAGATTTTACAAGTTATCTGGGAAAAGAAAATAAGAAAAAGGCTATACCTTTATTCTCCGCACTAAGCGAGAGATAGGCATTAGGCAGCCAGCTGCTCATCTGTGCGGAGTGGCAAGGCGGCGTCGAAGGCGCCTTCAGCGTCTGCGCTTTGCTGTGGGTTCACGGAAACACGGACCCGTCTCCACTTAAGCGGCGGGCCCGCCCACTGGTCGCCCGGCCAGGGGCCTGGGCTCGATCGCCGCCTACCTCCCGCTCGAACAAAGCGAGGCAGGAGAGCGAGGCCGGCGGGTGCCGGCGCTCTTCGGCACACGGGCCATCTCGGCGGCGCCCGGCACACCGGCGGACTCAGCGCGACGAGGCACACATCCATGGGCTACACGCAGCGCCGATGCTCGGAGTTGAGCGAGGGCTTTGGGTCCAGCGGATGGCGGCGTCTTGGTGGTGGCGCCCGTTTGGCTGCGTAGAAGGGGTCCTAGGGTGTTGGGGAGGATCGTGGAGGCTTGGTGGGTGCCGCTGACTAGTTTAGAGGAGGAAGGGAGGCAGGCGGCTCGGATTTGGCGGGGTCCGAGGCGGCAATGGCGGCAAGGAGGAGGAGAAGGCAGGGAGGAGGAGTGGGTTGGTCCGGGGTGCGGGGAGGGAGAGTGAGCAGTTGGAGACAATAGGAGGCTCGGGGTGGCCTTATCTGGCGCGGCAGGAGGTGCCGTGGCGGGACGCCTGCACCACGGCCGTGGCGTTCAGAGGTCAAAGGGTGCTCTGGCCTGGGGTGTTGTGGGCGTGGCCCGAGCCAAGAGGAGAGGAGAGAGGGAGTAAGGCGAGCTCAGGAGGTCCCTTGCAGTCTGTGGCGAGTGGTGGACCTTGAGGCCTTCGAACACAGTGTGAGGTCGCCGGAGAGAAGGAGGAGGGACAAGGGTTTAGCGTGGCAGACGCCAAGGCACATCGTCGGCCTTGTTGGGAGGCCAGGTGGCAGGGAGTGCTTCGTGGTGGTGACTCTGTGCAGAGCGCCATGTGGCGCAGCTCAAAGCATGTCTTTGGCGGCATGGCCATTGTTTTGGCAATGTGGGCGCGGCCACTATTGTCAGGTAGTGCTAGGGGGTAGTAAAGAAGTGTAGAGAGGCATTGGATGCCTGGAGAGCGAGTGGGAGAGGAGAGAGATTGAGGAGAGAGAGAAAATGGCTGTCGAGAGAGAGGAAGTGGGGTTTACCCCGCCCCCCCAAATAATTGAGCTGTTGAAGGAGGAGAGTTACTGGAGGTAGGATAAGACTAGGAGGAGCTGTGGTAAAAAGTTGAGCTCAAGGAGATTAGGGGAAGGGGTCAAAATGGTGCTTTTGGAAAAATGGCAGAAGGTGTTTGTTGTTTGTTTGGGCAGAAAATTAATTCCACTTGCCATGAGAATTAACAGAATGGAATGGCACATGGAAGTGGGGTGTTACACCAAGTTTGAACTCATTTGGGCAAAGTAGCCAATGCAACTTTGGTAAACCCTAGAAATCAGCAGAAATGGCTTTGCCAAGATTTAGTCATGCAAATCTATTCTCCTTGATGCACCACTTGGTGTAGTATCATCATTTGAGGATTTGACCATGTCCACAAAAATTCAGATCAAATGGACACACTTGGCAATGTAGAGTTGTCCAAATTTGGTTACAGACGGGGAGGGTTTTGGGGCACTTTGATCAAGTTAACTTGTTTTCCAACTTGTGCCATTTGGTCTAGATTAATTATTAGACCATTTGAGAATGTTCACGAGGTTTGAGAGCATTTGGACATGTTTGGCAATGTAAAGTTGCTCAAACTTTAAATTGGACAGAAATGGTTTTGAGGGATTTCATGGAGTTTTACTATTCTCCATGACATGATACTATAAACATCATCAAACATGTCATACGTGACATGCTAGAATTTTCTTGGAATTTTTGGAGAATATTTCCTTTGTAAATATTTCAAAAGCTTGAAATATCCAGAAAGGGTTTTTGAGGGATTTTACCAATACTTTGAACATGACCATGTGTTGAAACTCTTATATATGGACAATATGTGTCCACTGAGTTTCCCTGATTTTTGTCAAATATAATAATTTTCCCTGTTAAAGACCATTTCTGGCCTTAAGAAAAAGCATTTAAATAAAATAGGAAAATAACCTTTAAAATTATATTTTTGTGCTTTTCTGTGTACCCTATATCTAATAGGAGTCAAATATATTTTTAGAAAGATATTCTACCCTTAATTAAGTACTTGCGATGCAAACCTCAATTCGGGGGTTTTTGAAAACCTAATTTTTGAAAATACTATTTGGCCAAATCATTTTTGTAAGAAAATATTTTTATGTCCTATACACATGGCATGATCATTGGTTCAAGAGTTTGGAGCAAGGAGATAAAGTATAGGAGTTGGAGGATTTATTTGATTTTTAGAGCACTTGCAAACAGCAGACAAACATTCAATCAAAGCAAAGACAAAACACTAAAAAGTTTTTGTCAAACCACATTTTATCATGATTTATTAGCTTAAGTGTTGTGGCATGAAAATCAGGGTGTGACAATTCGCCTTCCTCCCTCCTTCGCCTTCAATATGTCGCCGAGTGGGTCTCTGGAGCTCTGGCTGTAGCATGCTGACTGCAGCACCCTTACGACTGGACCAGAGGTCGCCTCGTCGCTCCGGGCAAGGTCTACATGACCCGGGCTGGGGCGAGATCGCCCGGGTCTGCCGGACAGGGGGTGCCCTCATAATTCATCTTGAATACGATGGCGCCTCCTTGATGTTCTTCAAGGTCTTGACGGAAGGGCGCCGATGAGTCTTGCCCAAGGAAGCGGCGGGGCATCGACATGGCGAGCTAGGCACTGCTGCTTCCCAGCAGCTCCTCGGGTAGCAGCGGAGGAGTCGGAGAATCCAGTGACTCTCCCGAGCTTCACGTGACTCCGGAGACGAGCGACGACAGCTATGAGCCCCCAAGCTCGCGTCGCGCTCGGAGCAAGGCAGCTGCATCGGGCCCCCGACGAAGCTGATCTGGATGGGGTTGGCGCCGGCGCTTGGCGGTCCACTGTTGATGATGGCATCTTTTGCGGAGGTGTGCATAGTTAGCGTTCCTTAGGATTAGCACCTTTTGTTCCCTGCGAGGAATCGGGGAAACACCCTGCGGGGGTATGTAAGGCGTCTGCCATGTCTTTTTGTGAATATTATCCTTATTATGGAGTGATGCGAGATGCTTGTCCTGTCTCGGCTCGGCTCCCCCTTTCTATCCTCACGAGGGCTTGGTGCTCTATGCTGACAGGTCCGGGTCCCCAGGCAGGCTTCAGCCATCGCTGGTATGCCAGGTCGCGATGCCATGGTCAAGGCAGGAGGTGGCGGCCCAAGGTCGATAGAGCCCCGAGGAGTGATGCTCGGGAGGTCCCTTTAGCGCTCAAGCAGCCTCCATTGGGCAAGAAAGGAAGGCAAGGTCGCCGTGTGAGCTGCACTAGGCGAGGTTTGGCGTCACATTGATTTAGCTTTTGTTGGGCGTGACTTATCTCATGAGCTTAGAGTAGTTCTTGGTAGTCTGGGACTGCTTGGCCCAGCAGTGGGGTGTCGCTGGGTCAGGTCCTCGTGAGCTTCTCCATTCTTCCCCATGCTTTCCTTAATTCTCTACATCCTTAGGTCCGGCCCTCGGCGAGCTCGGCCGCCCTTGGTATGACAGTCGCGATGCCGTGGGTCAAGGCCGAGGTGAAGGCTGGAGAGCGATAAGAGCCCATGAGTCACGATGCTCGGCGCCCCCTTTTGCGCTGCGAGCGGATCGTGACGGAGAGAGAGAGGAGCTCACGGCCTTCCCACTATTCTTTAGGCGGATCCTGTACACCATCACGAGGAAAACAAGGTATGCCATTACGGTTGCCGACCAACAATTGGTTGCTCAGGGAGTGATTGAGGCACCGAGGGCTGGTGAGGTAGCTCTATCTTGGGGCTGCCGTGGCGAGCTCGACCACTCAGATTGTCGGCGTTGCGAGGGCGGACCCACAGCATAGCGTCGTGCGAGCGGCGGCTCCAAAGGTAGGTGTCAATCGGCGGCGATTATCTCAAGCAGGTTAAGCAGCAAGAAGCATATCAACTTAGATAGATGCAGAGAAAGGCACACGCCACTAGGTCAGGCCAGTGTCGGTTTGGGTTCAGCGGACCCTTGAGGTTCGAACACTTGGGTGAGCATGAAGATCTCTCCCCTACCGGCTTACGTCTTGAAGACTCGCAAGGATCTAAGCGAGAACGATAAACACGCAAGGGACATGAGATTTATACTAGTTCAGGCCACCATTGTGGTGTAATACCCTACTCCAGTGTGTGGTTTGGTGGATTGCCTCATGGGCTGATGATGAACAGTACAAGGGGAGAACAGCCTCGCGAGGGGCTGTTCTTGAGCTGGTGCGATGAACTGCTTGGGTGAGTTCAGTTGCTTCTCTCTCTCTGGTTGATCTCCAGATCCTCTCTAGATGACTCTACCTTGTGGGTGGCTATTCCTATTTATAGGCGGAGGCCCTGGGCCTCTTCCCAAATAATGAGCAGGAAGGGCGCGAACAATTGGCCATTTTGAAGGGAACATCTGGTACACTTATCTGAGTAAAGTTGGTCTTGGCTGCCAAAGGTCCTGCCAAGGCGCCACCCTAGGCCCCACGATGACCTCCATCCTGCCGTTCTGCTGGTCTGGTCTTGTTGCACCGAAACGGTAACCTTTGCCTGATGCCTTGGACTTTGCTTGCCCCCTTTGCACCGAAACGGTAACCTTTGCACGATGCCTTGGCCTTTGCTTGCCCCTTTGCACCGAAGGGAAACAAGGACATCTGCTTGCAGGCGGCGCCCGTCTGGCGCCCGCATAGTCGTCGTCGTCATGGCTTGCTTGGCGGGCCCCGGGAGTGCCCCCTGCCTTGATTTCTCCACTTGCTCGGGAGCGCTGCGAGAGGCTGCTCTAGAGGAAGCTCCTGTCGTCCGCCTCATGAATCTGGCCCCTCGCGAGGGTCTTGAGCTTGAGCCGATGAAGCTGGGCTGCATTGGGCCCCACTTGAGCCACGCCGCGGGCAGCAGCGAGCAAGTCTGGGAACCCCCGTTCCCAGAACACCGACAGTAGCCCTTGGGCCCAAGGCGCGCCCGGACTTGGCTTAGCAGAGAAGCGAAGGGGCAAGTGTGAAGCGCAGCGGGCCGCAACTGCCTGCGGCCTTGGGCACCGCGTGGCGGTTGATTGGACGTGGGTGTCTCCGCTTCCCCATGATGCCTCGGCAACCGCATGACTTGACAAGTCCCTGCATGCAAAAATGTGTCATGATTAGTTGAGGTCGTGGAGGCCGACGGTTGGCCTCCTCGGCTATAAGTATGGAATGGCACGAGCCATTCAGTTCATCTTCTGTACTACTCCTCCTCTTCTTCATCTTCACCATTGCTCCGTCTCACGCTGATGGCACCCATCCGCTAGTTCTCTGCGAGAAGAGAAGGAAAGGCCCCGAGAGGTCCTTACCCGCTTCCGCCAAAAAGCGGTTAATCCTCTGCCCGCTGAGGTGAGGTCTTGTGGCGAGAGATATCGAGGCCTGATGCGAGCTGCCACCCCGGGTTCCCGCTGCCCTTGTATGCTTGGATTGAGGGCCCTAGAGAAGAAGGCGCCGAGCGACACGGTGATGCCGCCCGTCGGCCTTGCGGAGTCCGCAGCGATCTTGCGCTCGTTCCTCCCAGAGACCATGTTGAGGCTCCTCCATGAGCTTGTGCTCCACGCCGCCATGCCTCCTCGATCTTGGATTCGCCTTCCTCCCTCCTTCGCCTTGAGATCCCGTGAGGGGGCCTATCGAGCTCTGGCTCTGACATCTTGACAGCAGTACCCCTGCGACCGGAGCGGAGGTCAGGGTCGTCGCTTCGGGCAAGGTCTACATGACCCGTGGTGGGCGAGATTGCCCAGTCTGCGGGACAGGTGGCGCCCTCGTAATCCACCTTGAGTGCGATGGCGCATCCTGATGTTCTTCAAGGTCTTGATCACGGAGGATGCGGTTGGAATGCTGCCTTGAGAAAGGCGGCGGGGCCTGCCGTGGCGAGGCGAGGCCCGCCCATCGCTTCCCAGCCAGCTCCTCTGGTGGCAGCGAAGGTCTGGAGGGTCCAGCAACTCCGCCGAGCTCCTCGTGACTCGAAGGCGGCGATGACAGCCACGAGCACCCAAGCTCGCGTCACGCTTGCAGCAAGAGTGGGCTCGTCGGGCTGCCGACACCAGCGATCTGTATGGGGTTGGCGCCCGGTGCTGATGGCCCTTGTTGATGATGGCGTCTCTTGCGGTAGCGTGTAGTTAAGCGCTCTTTAGGATTAGCTCCTTTTATTCACTTGCAAGGAATCGAAGTTCCACCCCACGGGGTATGTAAAGCCTGGCCATATCATTTGTAAATGTTATATCCTAGTATGAATCGATCACGAGGTGCTTGTTACATCGAGATTGGCTCCCCTTTCTTTCCTCACGAGGGCTTTGGTGCTCTACGCCGACAGTCCCGGTCCCAGCAGGCTTGATCGTCGCTGGTATGCAGTGTCGTGATCACGATGGTCAAGGCCAGGAGGTGGCGGCCGAGGTCGAGCAAGATCCCTGAGTCGCGATGCTCGGGAGGTCCCCTTTAGCGCTCAAGCAGCCTCCATTTGGCGAAAAGGCAAACAACGTTGCCGTGATAGAGCTGCGATGGGTGAGGTTAAGGCGCTGGGTCGGATCAGTTTTCGCATGACTTATCTCGTGGGCGTGGGGTAGCTTTCGTTGAGGCCTCGGGCTTGCGCAGCGGCAACTAAGGTGCTGCTGGGTTAGGCCCTAGCGAGCTTCTTCCCTTCCCCGCTCTTCCCTTAATGCTCTCGTCCTCGGGTCCCAGCCCTCAAGCGAGCTCAGCCGCGCTGGTATGAAAGGTCCGATGCCGTGGGTCAAGGTCGGGGTGAGGGCTGGAGAGCCAGTAAGAGCCCATGAGTCGCGATGCTCAGCGCCCCCTTTTGCGTCCAAGCGGGTCGTGCGAAGAGAAAGAAAGAAGTCTCGCGATGCCACCATTGTTACTCTGGGCGGGTCCTGCATACCAACCACGAGGAAAACAAGGCTGTTGTCTCGGTTATCAGCTAACCATCGGTCGCCGAGGAGTGATTGGGGCACTGAGGGCCCGGTGAGGTGGCGCCTTGCGGTGCTGCCGCGACGAGCTTAGCCACTCCGATTTTTGGCGTTGCGAGAGCAGACCCGTGCGCAAGTGCCGTGCGAGCGAGCGGCGCCAAAGGTGGCGTTAATCAGCGGCGATTAAGTATAGCATGTTAAGCACAAAGGAACAAATTCATTTAGATCGATGCATAGAAGTAAACGCCACTGGTGCAGCCCGAGCAGCACAGGGATAATGCAGCCAGGCGCCCCCAACAAAGCAGATGAAAAACATAAGCAAAAGCGGATACATGCCGCGAGGGCGGACCCACGCGACACAGGAATGATGCGGCCACAATGGGCGCTCCCAGTGAAGATAAAACTTAAAAGATGTCACGATACCATTGCAGAGCGAGTGTCAAAGTAGTCGTCGATCTTGGCGGTGAAGCAGCCAACCCTCACGAGCCCTTGGAGGCTGAGCCTCGGGAGGCTCACGAGGTCCGGCGGCTCCTCGGGGCCCATCTCCATCTCCTCCGAGGCAGCGTGGTGCATGGCCACTGAGCTTCGAGGATGCTCCTCATCAGTCTTTGGTGGGCAGCAGCCCGCGTTCGGCAGGCGAAGGGCATGCAAGCGTAGCTGTGAGGTGGACCCTCACTGCGCCCCGCAGCGTGAAGGCAGAGGCGCTGAGGCAGCTCGGTTGAGCCCGTATGTCGATCAGACCGCAGCCCACCATCCTCGTCGGGATGTGGGGCTACAGCGGGTAGGCGGCGACTGTCACGCATGACTCTTGACTCCTGTAGCTCCTGAATGTTCCTCGTGATGAAATCCTGGGGGGTTTGCCTTCCTGGCCTTATACCTTCCTAAGGGAAACGTGCCTTGAAGCACGCCTCCAAGTGGTGCCCGAGCGCCTCCCTCGTGACCTTGGCGTGGTCGGTGGCCCTCGGGAGAGAGCCCCCGAGCCTTGCCCGAGGAGGGCGCCGGGCGCGCCTTCCTATGCGACAGAGGGTGGCGCCCCTTGCACGGGCACGGGTCCTGACGCAAGCCCTCCGGAGGGGCCTGCCTCGTGAATTTTTGGGCCAGGTGAAGCCTTCTTCTTCTTAGGAACTGCCTCAGGGAGCCTCCCGCTCCTGTGATCTCGGTCTTTGATTGCCGCGGCCTGGAAGGCACACTCAAGAGAACACACTGCATCCCTTTCCTCGCAAGGCACTGTGATGATTCCACTGCTTCCTCGCATATTGAGGACATTGTAGCCATGGTGGGTCACTTGGCATGAACTTGGCGAGCTGGGTACCGAGGATGGCATTGCATGGCAAGCGGATGTGAGCAACGTCGAAGTCAATGAGCTCGGTGCGGTAATTGTCGCACTGCCCAAAGGTGACGGGAAGACGAACTTGCCCTATTGGAACAGTGGAACCATCGGTGACTCCTGAGAAGGGCTTGGTTAGCTGAAGCTGATCGTATGGCACTTGGAGATTGTTGAATGTTTCGACGGACAGGATGTTGAGCCTAGCTCCGCCGTCGATGAAGGTCCTGATGACTTGCACATCACTGATGACTTGGGAATAAAGCATCGAGAGGACCCGGTCGTTGCCGCACACTTGAGCTGATCGCTAAGCTGAACGTAATAGCGCACGGAGACCACCTGAGCGGGCGCATAGCCTCAAGCTTGGGGAGGACTGCATTCACCTCGCGAGCAAACTGCTTGAAGATGCACTGAGAGGCTGGGGCCTGAGCACCGCCTAGGATGCAAGCGATTGCGCGCGGCTCCTGGAAGCCCCCAGCCCCCTCGTCCGGGTGATGGCCTTCATTCCTCCTTGGTGGTGGTGGAAGAGGAGGGAGGCCTGCGTTGCCTTGAGGGCGGTCCTCATGAGGCTGATCCCTCCAACCTCCCTCGCGAGGCTGGTCCTGCCAGCGGTCCTCGCGATGCCGGTCACCCCACCCTTGGCGAGGGCCACGGTCTTCCCATCATCCTCCACCTCTTCCTCCTCCTCGGCCATAGCCCCGGTCGTTGCGGTCGGGGCGCCGGCCGATATGTCCATCTCGCACGGCTCTAAGCTCTTGGCATTCACTGGTGTTGTGGGTGTGGAGGTCGTGGTACACGCAGTACCGGCTACCCTTGGATGACTTAGGCTGATCCCTGCCTTGCTTGGTGTCCGAATCTGCTGTGAGTACAACAGCCCCCTTGAGCTTCACGTCCTTGACCTTGGGCTTCTTCTCTTCTAGGTTGGCAGCCAGGAGCTCGAGGAGGGAGAGGCGCCCTTCCTCATCCCTGGCGCACTTGGTAGCCAGGTTGAACAGCTCCAGCGATGTGCACAGGTCTTCATGGATTGCTAGCTTCTCTTTCATCTTGATGTCACACATGCCGTCGGAGAAGGCTGAAATGATGGCCTCCTTAGTCACCTTGGGAATCTTGAGGCGGGCATTGTTGAAGCGCTGGATGTACTTCTGCAGGGTCTCTCCCTGCTGTTGCTTGATGCGGCACAGGTCGCTCATAGCTGGGGGCCGGTCGCGAGTACCTTGGAAGTTGGCAATGAAGCGGGTGCGCATCTCGTCCTAGGAGGAGATCGTGCCTGGGGCCAGGTTCAGGAGCCAGGTGCGGGCACCGTCCTTGAGCGCCATGGGAAACCAATTCGCCATGACCTTCTCGTCTCCGTTGGCGGCCTCGATGCCCAGCTCGTGAGCTGGAGGAACTCAGCGAGGTCCAGATGCCGTCGTAGTCTTGCGGAGGCAGGTCTGGCTTGAACTTGCCGGACCCGCGACCTTCACGCAGCTCGGAGGTGAATGCACGGCAACTGTAGTGGCCACCGGAGCTCTTTCTTTGAGGTGGGGCCTGCTCTTGGGGATTCCCGCACGCCGCTGCCTGGAGCGACGCTGGGTCTTAACGTGGCGGTGCAGGGATGCGGTTATGGTGCACCGGTGCTGGGAGCACAAGAGCACCTTATTGGGGGCAAGGAGGTCCGGGCGGCTCGACGAGGTCCATCTCCATTTCCTCCAGGAGCGCGCGATGCTTGGCCACCTGAGCTTCCAGAATGCTCCTCATCAGGCGCTGGTGGGCAGCAGCCGCGTTCGGCAGGCCGAAGGGCATGCGAACGTAGCTATGAAGTGGACCCGCGCAACGCCCCACGCGTGAATGCCAGAAGCACTCCTGAGACGCGACTCGATTGAGCCCTGGGTAGTCGATGCAGACGCGTAGACCGCCATCCTCGCCTGGATGGGGAGCTACACTAGGCAGGCAACGGTTGCCGCGCATGACACTCGATTCCTTCAAATCTTGAGCGACCTTGGTGATGAACTCCTAAGGGGTGGGCCTTCCTTGCCTTACGCCTTCCTGAGGGAAATGTGCCGCGAAGCATGCCTCCCAGTGGTGCCCGAGCGCCTCCCTCGTGATCTTGGCAAAGTCAGTGGCTCCCCAGGAGAGAGCCCCCGAGCCTTGCCTGAGGAGGGCGCCGAGCGGGCCTCCCTATGCGACGGAAGGTGGCGCCCCTTGGATGGGCGCATGTCCGGATGTGGCGCCTCCGGAGGTACCTGCCTCCAGAGGCCTTAAGTCATGTGATGTCTTCTTCTTCTTGGGAGCTGCCTCAGGAAGGTTCTACTCTTGCTATCTGGGTCCTCGATTGACGCGGCTTGGAAGGCGCGCTCGAGAGAGCACACCGCATCCTTCTCTTCACAGGGGACCGTGATGGCTCCACCACTTCCTGGCATCTTGAGGACATTGTAGCCATGGTGAGTCGCTGCCATGAACTTGGCCAGAGCGGGGTACCCGAGGATGGCATTGTATGTCAGGCGAATGTGGGCGATGTCAAAGTCAATGAGCTTGCACGGTAGTTCTTGTGTTGTCCAAAGGTGACAGGGAGGCAGACCAGCCCTATCGGGACAGTGGAACCATCAGTGACTCCTAAGAAGGGCTTGGTTGGTTGAAGCTGATCGTATGGCACTTGAAGATTGTTGAACGTTTTGACGGACAGGACGTTTAGCCCTGCTCCGCTGTCGACGAGGGTCCTGGTAACTTGCACATTGCTGATGACTGGGGAGCAGAGCATCGGGAGGACACCGGCCGTTGCCGCGCACTTGAGCTGATCCGCTGAGCTGAACGTGATGGCGCACGTAGACCACCTGAGGTGGCGCGTGGCCTCAAGCTTGGGGAGGACTGCATTCACTTCGCGAGCAAACTGCTTGAAGATGCGCTGAGAGGCTGGGGCCTGAGCACCGCCCAAGATGCAGGCGATTGCATGTGGCTCCTGGAAGCCCCCACCCCCCTCGTCCTGATGATGGTCGTCTTTCCTTCTTGGTGGTGGTGGCAGAGGAGGGAGTCTTGCGTTGCCTTGCCGGCGATCCTGGCGAGGCTGATCCCTCCAAACCCCCTCGCGAGGCTGGTCCTGCCAACGGTCCTCGCGAGGCCGGTCACACCACCCTTGGCGAGGACCATGGTCGTCCCATCGTCCTCCACCTCTTCCTCCGCCTCGGCCGTAGCCACAATCGTTGCTCTCGGGGCAGCGCCCGACGCGGCCTTCTCGCACAGCCCTGAGCTCTTGGCATTCGTTGGTGTTGTGTGTGTGGAGATCGTGGTACACATAGTACCGGCTGCCCTTGGACGACTCCGGCTGGTCCCTGCCGCGCTTCATGTCTGGCTCCGCCGCAAGCACAGCTGCTCCATCCTTGGCCTTGGCTTTCTTCTCTTCTAGGGCCTGCTGCTGGGAGCTCAAGAAGGGAGAGGCGTCCCTCCTCTGCCCTGGCGCACTTGGTCGCCAGGTTGAACAACTCCAATGACGTGGACAGATCTTCGTGGATTGCCAGCTCCTCCTTCATCTTCACGTCGTGGACGCCATCAGAGAACACCGAGATGATGGCCTCCTCGATTACCCTAGGAATCTTGAGGCGGGTGTTGTTGAAGCGCTGCATGTACTTCTGCAAGGTCTCTTCGGGCTACTGCTTGATGCGGCGCAGGTCATCCACGGCCGATGGACGGTCGCGAGTGCCCTAGAAGTTGGCGATGAAGCGAGTGCGCATCTCGTCCTAGGAGGAGATCATGCCAGGGGCCAGGCTTAGGAGCCAGGTGCGGGCACCGTCCTTGAGTGCCATGGGAAACCAGTTCGCCATGATCTTTTCGTCCCCGTTGGCGGCTTCGATGCCCAGCTCGTAGAGCTGTAGGAACTCCGCAGGGTCGGCAGTGCTGTCATAGCGAGGGGGCAGGTCAGGTTTGAACTTGCCCAGCCAGGCGACACTGCATAGCTCGATGGTGAAGGCGCGGCAGCCTGCGGTGGCCACCGGAGCTCTCTGCTGATGCAGGGCTTGCTCCTGGGGATTCCCGTGCGCCGCTGCCTGGAGCAGCACGGGGTCTTGACGTGGTGGCGCAGGGATGCAGTCATGGAGCACGGTGCCGGGAGCACACGAGCACCTTCTTGGGGACAAGGGATTTGTTGGCAGCTCCTTTCTTGTCGCGCGGGCCACCGGACACGGTAGATCTTGTCCTGGGGCCACGCGCCTTGGAGCCAGGGCGCCTTCCTGGGGAGGAGGTGGCGGAGGCACCTCCTAATCTGCGCCTCCTGCGCAAGACGGAGGACGAGGCAGCGAGAGGGACGGCGCAGGGGACCCCCTGCGGCACTGACGAGCTCGGTGATGCGAGTGAGCCACTCCTCGTAGAGGTCGTCTATGGGATGGTAGTGCAGGAGCTCACGCGCCAGGAGCAACACGGCGTGCGTGTCCGTGGGTGTGCGACGGGCGTGGGACGACGAACCAGCTGGAATCAGTGACGGGGTGGCGGTGCGGCCTTCCCGCCGCACCGAAGCATGCAGCAACGAGGCCTGCTGCTTGTTCCCCGCTGGGCCGGTGGCTGTGTTGGCGGCAGGTGACGGGGAACGACAGGGACACCCAACGATGGGAGCCATTTGTGCGACACTGGTGGCAAGAGCAGCCGACGCTCGGCGCGAGCCCGGCGAGCGTCAGCCACGGACACGACGGAAGATCGAACGTGAAACAGCGGAAGAAAGATTCCGGCGCACCCCTACCTGGCGCGTCAAATGTTGGATGTTGGGTTCCAGCAGACCCTTAAGGTTCGATCTCTGGGGTCTGCACGAAGATCTCCCCCCTACCAATCCACGTCCGATCTCCTCGCGAGAATCTAAGCTAAACGATGAACAACACGAGGGACACAAGATTTATACTGGTTCGAGCCATCGTCGTGGTGTAATACCCTACTCAAGTGTGTGGTGTGGTGGATTGCCTCAGGGGCTAATGATGAACAATACAAAGGATGAACAACCACGCGAGAGGTGTTCTTGAGCTGGTGCGATGAACTACTTGGGTTAGCTTGATCGCCTATGGATCTAATGAGGACTCGATGAGATGCCCCCTACTGTGGTGGTGGCTATCCCTATTTATAGAGGCCCTGGGCTCTTCCCAAATATTGGGCGGGAAGGGCACCAACAACGGCTATTTGGAAGGGGAACATCTAGTACAAGTTATCCTGACTAAAGTTGGTCTTCGGCTGCCAAAGGCACTGGCGATGATGTCATCTTGAGCTCCACAGTGACCTCCATCCTGCCGCTGTGCTGGTCTTGGTCTCATTGCACCGAAATGGCAACCTTTGCCTAATGCCTCGGTAATCCACACCTGTGCTTGCCCCCTTTGCACCAAAGAGGAAACAAAGACACTGCGCAGGCCGGCGCCCGCCTGGTCTTGATCATCATGGCTTGCGTCACGAGTACCACGCGAGGTACCCTGCATTGATCTCTGTGCCTCCTCGCGAGTCTACCTGGCGAGGATGCTCCTGAGGAAGCCTCGTGTCGTCCGCCCCGCAAGGCTTGGCCCCTCGCGAGGGTCTTGAGTCTTGCGCTGATGAAGATGGGCCGTACTGGGCCACCACTTGAGCCATGCCGCAGGCCGCAGGCAGGCAAGTCTGGGGACCCCCATTCCCAGAACACCGACAGCTAGCACTAAGCAGTACCAGGAGCTAGGGATGTGACAACTCACCCCTACTAAACAAGAACTCGTCCTGAGATTCAAGACGTGAGGTAAGAAGACAAAAGGGATACTAAGTATCACAATTTCATGATCCAACTGTCTTCTCGAGGTTGTTGATTTGCTGACTCAAATTGATCTTGATGTCTTTGCTTTCAAGATCTTCATCCAACACGAGGACGTAAGAGCGAAACATGTCTACATGGATGGATCGATCTTAATGATCACAACATCAACTCACGGAATGAGGCATAGAAACATCTCTTGAGCTGAGATACGAAGCATACATCCAAAGGGATGGAGTGAAACGAATGATGAAGGTTCACTAGGTAGACAATAACTCCACACTTAAGAGGGTGGTGAACAGTTGTCAACGTAGCGAGGAGTTTGAGTTGCCATGATACAATACGAGACATCTTAGAGGAGGTGACTCGTAGAACTAATACCTTAAGTGGAAAAAAGAATTACTTTTGATATAGGGATCATTGAGACTCTCTATACCAGCCTGAGGTAATTCCCATATGATCGTTTGACGGAGTTTGGGGGAATGGCATAATCGGACTAGTATGGATGAGGTGGATTACCTTGTTGAAGACAATGCAAAGGATGATTTTGCTTATCATCGGAGATGGATGGAACCCATGGTAGGACCACTTTTGAAGATGATCCTGATCAGTAACTACTGAGAAGGGTAATCCAGAGTAGGGTGGTAGGATGGCGGTGCAAGCTGGGAACAAAATGCAAATGCTGGGAATGATTCTGGTAACTGGGGAGAAGACCCAACAGTAGAGAGTGAGTCCACTGTTTGAAAGGTTATAGCATAACCGAGGAAAACTGGAAGCAATCCCAGTTAATGCCAACGATAAAACCAAGCACCTGCGCGTGCTCTCAAGAACTTGAGCATTTCCATAATCATCAGGGTTTTACCAATATCTGTGTCTATGATCCGGGCAACACAACATACTACCATGATGAATGGTGATGGATGATGCAGATGCAAAGGAAGATTACACCTTCTCAGATTTCACCTTAGCGAGGCCAAGGGATCAAAATCTGGATGATTGACCGAGAGACATTTAGCACTCCGCTTCTAATGTTCTCCTTGATATGCTAGTGTAACCCATTCATTGAGATGGTTTGGTATCTAGAATATCAAGTAATAGGTCAGACTTCGGAAACACAAAAATCCATAAGGGACAACTAGGGAGTAGATCCTACAAAATCCTTATGGGGAGGTGGCCAACTTCGTCAATCAAGATACTACAATAATAGGTCTTACGGCTAGGTGTGTTGGCCACGAGATCCATATTACCGGTCATCAGGAGACCAATATTATAGTTCTTGGGAAATGTTCCTACCATCATATCAGCCTGAGATTCAGATCCGGTTGGTGTCAGAATATTCCAGACTCATCAAGTCCAGAAAGAAAAATGAAAGTTCGCAACACAAATCGACGAGATGACATTGCAAGATTCTCGGGGAATGAACTATGGTAGTAAGCTCCAAAACATGAGCTGGTTCTGCTACAAGCATGTGAACACGTTGTCTCAGACAAGCAGGACCACGTAGTAGTCTTGTAATAAAACACTACCGAGTTGAGGTGGGGGATCCATCATCGAGGATATCTAAGTCCTTGTGCACTTATCGATGAACTTCTTAACATTGAACAAATCAATCAGTGGCTTGGTGTGCTACGGAATTCATATGGAACATAGGTGATCAGTCTAACAGACCACAGAATACTTCGCACATGCATGACTGACTTGGGATGATTCCAGAGGAAACAAAACTAACATTCTCGAATTCACGGCGGCAACTTGCATCAAATGCACATGAACTGGATGAAGTCACTTCTTACATCCTAACATATGCTTCATAAATGGGTCATGAAGACAAGGCTTAAAAAGTTTCCAATACTAACTTAGATGTTCAACATGAATCACGGAGAGGATAAAATGCTACTAATGAGCACAACAACAAATCATCGAAATTCCCATGGAGATGGAATTCCACAACTATGTGAACAAGGTGATAGCATTGGTCAGACCCAGAAGATATAATGGTGTATGCTCGAGGAAAAACCACGAGTAAGACAACATTACGAACATCGTTGGTTTTGATTTGATTTGAGAATAGCCCACACTCAAATCAAAGATTGGATACGATGATAGGTCCATTAACTGATCGCAGGGACCAATCGATGAAGATATCATCTTTCTTCAACACACACAAATACATCCCTTGAAATGAGCTAAGTCGGACAGGCTTCCATATTCCAACTCTCCAAGTTGTTGTTTAGCTTAAGCAACCAGCTCAGGGGTATGCAACACAGATTCTTGGAGAAGGGGTGGTTACAAGCAACCAACTTGCTCACGAACTCAACATAGTGGTCAGGTGACGACCTGGTGATACTTCCAAGAGGATATTCAGAAAATCACGAACCACCGGTATGTAACTAAGCTCGAGAACAATCTTGCTTCTCAGGCAAGACGATATGATCAAATAAGCAGGATTGGCACTATCCTAACTCATTGATCGAAAAGTGCATCGGAAATAAGGGCTAGGTACCACGATCAATCTTAGGATGGTGATTCAATAACCAACATGCTAAGGATGAAATTATTGTCCTTTAACTACCAAGCAACAGAGTTACTAGGATTATTGATTTCACACATCATGACTCACTTGTCGGCATTCCAGTTACAATAACACGGGGACCAAGGAATAACAATGATGCCGAGAAGTATCACTGCATCAAGGATTCATAAGAGCTGGTGCAGTTCTCATGAGAATCCTGATATAAAGGGGGTAATACTCTAGGGTAGAAATAATCAAAAGCTGGATTGACATTTTGATCTGTGGAATACAACTGCTTTGACCCAATCCTAGATATGGATGAGGTACTGGAGTTTGTTTCTCCTAGTCATTCCAGAATAGAATGCCTTGACGGACTACAAGAGTAGTAGGCATCGGTGAACACGAATGCATAGCTACTCTGAGTATCAATTGATAGATGGGGGTCAGAACAACTAAAATGGAACAACTCAAAGGAACATATGGTTTTCTGAGTTGTGGATGCATAGATTAGCATGTCGAACGAGTTCAACATATTTCTTCCGGATAACCCATGTGGAGAAGGTAGAACTGGCAGAGTAACATCATAGCATCGAGAACTCGTCAAGAGCACTCTCGTTGTGATCTTTTGGTTCAAAGAACTTATATCATAAACGGTTCATGGTATTTGGAAGAAGGATGCACCACGAACCACGAGGACTATCACAAAGGTTACTAATAACCTAAAGGAACTAGCAAACACTATCAACATGAAGTAAGTAGTGTGAATCTCGGGTTCAGAAACCTAGGGGTAGAATGCTTAATAACTAAGTGGCATCATGGGATGCTTTCGAGAATATAGACCAGAACCATCACACTGGGAACACAACATATGGATAGATTACTAGGTGATACTCTAGACACCTAGGTTCATAATAATAGTTCCAACAAAAATGCCGAGGAACTTTGGAATGGTAAGGAGGAAGTTGCAAATGCATCATATTATTTTAGAAACCTGGGATGACTTGGACAACCTAATGGCTCTAAATGCTCAATGGATTTGAGACATCCTGCAAAAATGGTGGCATAACCACTCAGAAGCACAATATCAAGGTTCCTTGACCAACTACGAACACACGAAAGTAGTAGAAACTGAACTAGGGCTTGAATCCAACAATCTTATAAGTCTATGGATTAGTAACACGTGATCCTGATAGAAAGAAGAGAAAGCCTAGTTCCTTAACCCCGTAGGAAAGATAAGATGACTCAGATCAGAAGGCATAAGATATAAGGAGTAAAAAGAGCATTATGTTCCATCCCACAATCAATTCCCTTATATAACTAAAGATTTTCTAGACTCAACTTCGACCAGTTAGGCTTGGTAATCCTACATGCAGTCAGGCTCTGATACCAAATCTGTCAGGACCCTGACTCAATGCCACATCGACCTAGCATGTAAAACCTCATATTTCTTTGCGGCCTCATGCACGGTATCCCCATGGGTGTTGCCTTACCAGGCATGGGACCGTTTGCGCCTTTTGGCACACGTATATGATAGTGTTGCTAGCATCCATATGACAAGGAGCCCGGGCTGACATGGCTAGTCGTGAACCCAAAGTGGCACTAACTTACAGGGACAGGCATACATGACCCAGCAAAGAACGTGTCGGCCATCAACATGTGAATCCGGGTTGTAGCAGCTGGGCTAGCAGGACTCTGGAGAATCCGGGCTATAGTAGCCTAATAGGACTTTGGTAGACACCGCGTGATATTTCCCCGAAGGGACAGACACAGGAACGAAGAAGGACACATGCCGGCCAACCTAAGTGTTCCGGAGCAGTAACAAGCTACCATGGCTCAGTGGAAGAACTAGGGGAAATTTCCCGGTAACAGAGGCTACCAAGGATAAACAACAAGATAGTCGGATCCCACACATACCAAGCATTTCAATAACATACACACAATATGCTCGATATGTGCAAATACAACATGGCATCACAACATGACTCTACAACTCAAGCACTTTAAGTATTTTATTAAATAGGCTCCGAGGAGCGAGATATTACAAACATGGGTCACATGACCCAACATTCAGAGCATACAAATCAAAGCACATGCAAAAGCTTAACATGTCTGAGTATAGACATCTACAAATGAAAAAGGCTGAGAAGCCTGACTATCTACCAGATCCTGCCGAGGGCACAAGATCATAGCTGAGGTCAAGCTAAACATCGAAGTCCACACGGAACTACTAGTAAGACTGGAGTCTCTCTGCAAAAACATAAATTAAGCAAACGTGAGTACAAATGTACCCGACAAGACTTACATCAGAACTATCTACATATGCATCATTATCAACTAAGGGGGTGGTGGAGTTTAACTGCAACAAGCTAGCTTTGACTTGGTGGCTATCCTGAACTACGACTGTAAGTAACTGTTTTGAGGTGGCGCACACGAGTCCACATATTCACCATATCAATGCACCACTATGGATCTGCTCCTGTCTCCCTACGAGAATGCCATCCATAGCGCTCATGCTTATCTTGCACATTTTAGAGTATCCATTTTCACATGTCTATGAACTGTATAGGCAACCCAGAGGTCCTTTACCGCGGATGCGTCTATTCGAATAGATCATTTATAACCCTGCAGAGGTGTACTTCTTCACACATGTTTCCACCACTTAGCATCTACACACGACATTTGCTCGGCAGCCTTCAAGCGAAAGCCGACGTGGGTGTAGACCATGACCTACCTAAACACTCATGTCTCTAGTCCAGGTTTATCGCCTATTCAGGTTCCGCAGGGAGTCTGGCCGAAGTTTCCACATACGGCCCTGAACGATGTGTGCAGGGTTCCAGAGACACCAAACGGGCGCCCGTACACCGTGCCATGTGACTACCGCATCACTGCCCACCCCTCGGGTCAGTGCTGCGCACGGCCTCCAGCATACTACAAACACCAAAAACTACTTGCAACTCCTGGACTTAGGACAAGGGTGGTTAAGAAGTCGAGTGGGGTCACATTTCAGGGCCCAACGTGTGGTAGTAGCTGTTTCATGGATCACAAACATAGAACTCAGTTCCTGAGGAGAGCTTCAATGAGACAACCCACCATGTACTCCTACATCGCCTCTCATTGCTACCTTTACCAAATTGTCTTTACATACTTAGCTCACACACAGTAGGACATGTTCAACACCATTCCAAATCATCCCCGATGAAACAGACCTGACTCAACTCTAAGTAGTAGCAGGCATGACAGACAAGCATGAATGAGTAGGCATAGCAGGGCTCAAATAACTCCTACTCATGCTAGTGGGTTTCATCTATTTACTGTGGCAATGACAGGTCATGCAGAGGAAAAGGGGTTCAACTACCGCAGCAAGTAACACATGAGTCGTTGTTGTCCAAATGCAGTAAAAGAGAGCAGTAGCGAGAGAGTGGGATTGTATTGGAATGAACAAGGGGGTTTTGCTTGCCTGGCACTTCTGAAGATAGTATATCACTTCATCGGTGTCATCGATCACATCGTCGGTACCACGTCTACTGACAGGGGGCAAATACCGACAAACAAGGAAGAATACAATCAAGGCAATGCAACAATATGATGCATGATCATGACATGGCAATATGTTGTGATTTGAGCTAATGCAAACCGGCAATAGGTTAAATGAAGTTGATTTGAATCAAAGATTCAAATTCAAACTCCATATGTGGATATTCAATTGCCATTTATATGATTCGTCCTAAACAATAGTTATAAGTTGTTCTAACATGCATGAAAATGGTACAGATGGATAGATTGGATTTTTCTGATCATTTTTCATATATAATTTATCTTTTTTGGAGTTACAGATAATTTTCTATGAATTTTAGAAATTTTGGGCATTTTCTGGAAATTCCTGAATTAAGTTTATTACAAAAAATGACTTACTGCGTCATGCTTACATCAGCAGGTCAATAGACCGGGTTCTGGTCAAACCTGATGGCAGGGACCCACACGTCAGTGTCCCAGGGCTGGTTTGGGTGGATGACAGGTGGGACCAGCAACGCTGACTTGGCCAAAGTCAAAACTAACACGTGGGGCCACTTGGGTTAATCTAAACTAAACAGGAAATAAATCCCGGGGTTAATTAGAGCGTGGGGCCCAGTTTTCATTGTCCTAGGGATAGTCTAATGACATAACTAGTACTAAGCTAAGAGCCACGTCAGCGTCACCGGAATCTCGCCGGCGGCGACCAAAACGACGGTGGCGCGGCTCGGAAAGGTGCTGCGGGAGGCGGTTTGGCTCGCTGAGGGTACCAGGGCATAGCCCTTGCGCCCGCGCATCTAGCAGAGGCAGCGGCAGGTCATGGGGTGGCCAGAGCACACCGGAGTGGATCCTGTGGCAGCTGCCGGAGCTCGGGGTGGGTGCGGGTTAGCGCTTGGAAGCATGGCAGGGGGTGCAAAGGGGTGCTAGGACCTACTTGGGGTGCATTGAGCACGGTGACGCGCTCAGTTGAGACTATAGGTGATGGTGGCCATGGAGGCGACATGGCCGGCGGAGCCAAGCTCTCGGCAGTGATGGCCAATGGGGTTAGGGGCAGCTTGACTGACGTGGCTAGGGAAGAAGGAAGAGGAGCTCACGGGGAGTGCAGTGGTGGCCTCGGCGTTCTCGGGGAAGCACCAGAGCGAGCGGAGTGGCGAGGGGGATCTCCGGCGGTCGGCGACGAAGATGATGAAGATGGCGACGATGCAGGGCCTCTAGCGAGGCGTGGTTGCACGGAGAGGACGAGGGAGGCGTGGCGATGCTCGTGGACACGTTGGGGAGGCAAGGGGAGCATGGGGCTGCGGTGTTACCGCGGCATGGCTGCGGCTGCACTCGACGCGAGAGGGATAGAGAGCAGAGGAGGGTGAAGAGGTCGGGAGAGAGTGAGAGAGGTCTAGGGGGTGCGTGGCGCCGGGAGAGGCAACCAGGGGGAGGAGGAGGCAGCTAGGCAGGGAGGGGGTGGCCGGCGTGTGGGTGCGCGTGCCAGGCACATGCCCCTACCTACTGGCGCGAGTAGGAATGTGAAAGAGGGGGCTGCGGTGGCAGGCTGGGCCGGCCAGGAGGGCTACAGGTAAGCACTAGGTCAGTTCCTCTCCCTCAATTTTACTTTCTTTTTTTCTATTTTGTTATACTGTTTTGTGCTTTATTAAAAATGCCAGGGCATTTTCAAAAATCATGAAACTGCTCAATGTCACTGTTTGGAATATTTCCGGCAGCAAACATTTCAGTTTGTGATTATTTGAGCATTTTAAATATTTAATAGCATTTAAATGCCCAAATGCAAATATTATATGATTTAATTGAGTGGCCCATTGTTGTCCTAGAAAAGTGTGCACCATTTTTGTCAGAGGTTCTAGACCGAGGCAAAGATTATGAGCATTTTAGAAGGGAATTTTGGGTTCATTGAAAATGATTTTAGTAAACCCAAGTTGGTTTAAGGGGGTGCTGGGGGTTCTGCCATCCCCATTTCAACTTTCTGTAAAAGGTAAACATCATGCAGCACCAAAGGCTAGCACTAAGCAGTACCAAAAGCAAGGGATGTCACAGCTTTTAGGTTGATTCTTTTTGCATAGGATTAATAGAAAAATTCATCACTGCCACCATTTTATTTTAGATTTTTTGGAGTTACAGAAGTATTCGAGAGTTAGAGATTACTATGGACTGTTCTGTTTTTGACAGATTCTATTTTTCACGTGTTTTTTACTTATTTTGATGAATCTATGAGTAGTATCAAGGGGTATGAACCATACAGAAGTTGAAATACAGTAGATTTTACACCTATATAAATAAAGAATGAGTTCACAACACTACCTTAAAGTGGTGATTTATTTTCTTATACTAATGGAGATCATGAGATTTTCTGTTGAGTTTTGTGTTGTGAAGTTTTCAAGTTTTGGGTAAGTATTTGATGGACTTCGGAATAAGGCATGGCAAGAGCCTAAGCTTGGGGATGCCCAAGGCACCCCAAGGTAAAATTCAAGGACAACCAAAAGCCTAAGCTTGGGGATGCCCTGGAAGGCATCCCCTCCTTCATCTTCGTCTATCGGTAACTTTACATGAGGCTATATTTTTATTCACCACATGATATGTGTATTGCTTGGAGCGTCTTGTATGATTTTAGTCTTTGCTTTTTAGTTTACCATAGTCATACTTGTTACACCTTTTGGGAGAGACACGCATGAATCATGATTTATTAGAATACTCTGTGTGCTTTACTTATATCTTTTGAGCTAGACAATATTGCTCTAGTGCTTCACCTATATCTTTTTAGAGCACGGAGGTAGCTTTATTTTATAGAAATAGTTGAACTCTCATGCTTCACTTATATTATTTTGAGAGTCTTTTTGAACATCATGGTAATTTGCTTTGGTTATAAAATTAGTCCTAATATGATAGGCATCCAAGATGGATATAATAAAAACTTTCATATGAAATGCATTGAATACTATGAGAAGTTTGATTCTTTATGATTGTTTTGAGATATGAGGATGGTGATACTAGAGTTATGCTAGCAGAGTAGTTGTGAATTTGAGAGATACTTGTGTTAAAGTTTGTGATTCCCGAAGCATGCTCGTATGGTGAACCGTTATGTGATGAAGTTGGAGCATGATTTATTTTTTGATTGTCTTCCTTATGAGTGGCGGTTGGGGACGAGCGATGTATTTTCCTACCAATCTATCCACCTAGGAGCATGTGCGTAGTACTTCAATTTGATAAGTAATAGATTTTTGCAATAAGTATGTGAGTTCTTTATGACTTATGTTGAGTCCATGGATTATACGCACTCTCACCCTTCCACCATTGCTAGCCTCTCTTGTGTCGCGCAACTTTCACCGATACCATACACCCACCATATACCTTCTTCAAAATAGCCACCATACCTACCTATTGTGGCATTTCCATAGCCATTCTGAGATATATTGCCATGCAACTTTCCACCATTTCGTTTATTATGACATGCTTCATCATTGTCATATTGGTTTGCATGATCATGTAGTTGACATTGTATTTGTGGCAAACCACCATTCATAATTTTTCATACATGTCCCTCTTGATTCATTGCACATCCCGGTACTCCGCCGGAGGCATTCACATAGAGTCATATTTTGTTCTAAGTATGGAGTTGTAATTCTTGATTTGTAAGTAAATAAAAGTGTGATGATCTTCATTATTAGAGCATTGTCCCATCTGAGTAAAGGGTGATGGAGACTATGATTCCCCCACATGTCGGGATGAGACTCCGGACGAAAAAAAAGAGGCCATAAAAAAAGAGAAGGCCCAAATAAAAAAATGAGAGAAGGAACAATGTTACTATCCTTTTTCCACATGTGCTTCAAAGTAGCACCATGATCTTCATGATAGAGAGTCTCCTATGTTTTCACTTTCATATACTAGTGGGAGTTATCATTATAGAACTTGGTGTGGATATTCTAATGATGGGCTTCCTCAAAATGCCCTAGATCTTCGTGAGAAAGCATGTTCGATGCACACCCACTTAGTTTCTTTTTGAGCTTTCATACACTTATAGCTCTAGTGCATCCATTGCATGATAATCCCTACTCACTCACATTGATATCTATTGATGGGCATCTCCATAGCCCGCTGATACGCCTAGTTGATGTGAGACTATCTTCCTCCTTTTTGTCTTCTCTACAACCACCATTCTATTCCACCTATAGTACTATGTCCACGGCTCACGCTCATGTATTAGAACATCAAAAATAATTGCTTGGCTTGTCATCGGGGTTGTGCATGATTTGAATATTTTGTGCAATGAAGATAGATCATAGCCAGACTATATGATTTTATAGGGATAACTTTCTTTGGCCATGTTATTTTGAGAAGACTTGATTGCTTTGTTTGTATGCTTGAAGTATTACTGTTTTAATGACAATATTAAACTTTTGTCTTGAATCTTTCAGATCTGAAAATTCATGCCACAATAAAGAAAATTACATTGATAAATATGTTAGGTAGCATTCCACATAAAAAATTCTATTTTTATCGTTTACCTACTTGAGGACGACCAGGAATTAAGCTTGGGGATGCTTGATACGTCTCCAACGTATCAATATTTTTTTATTGTTCCATGCTATTATATTATCTGTTTTGGATGTTTAATGGGCATTAATATGCTATTTTATATTATTTTTGGGACTAACCTATTAACCAAGGGCCTAGTGCCAGTTTCTATTTTTTTGCCTATTTTAGAATTTTACAGACAAGGAATACCAAACGGAGTCCAAATGGAATAAAACCTTCACGATGATCTTTCTTGGACCGAAAGCAAACTAGAAGACTTGGAGATGAACTCGGAGACGCAATGAGGAGGCCACGAGGAAGGAGGGCGCGCCGACGGGGGTAGGGCACGCCCCTACCCTCGTGGGCCCCTTGTGGCTCCCCTGACCTAGTTCCTTCGCCTATATATACTCTTATACCCTAAAAACATCAGGGGGAGCCATGAAACCACTTTTCCACCGCCGCAACCTTCTGTACCAGTGAGATCCCATATTGGGGTCTTTTCCGGCGTCCTAACGGAGGGGGATGCCTATGTTCATGATCATTGCCTTAGAAGTCGTCATAACTATGCACTTTTCTATCAATTACTTAGCAGTAATTTGTTCACCCACGGTAATATATGCAATCTTGAGAGAAGCCAGTAGTGAAACCTATGGCCCCCAGGTCACTTTTCCATGTTATTAAATCTCGTTTACATCTTGCTCGTTTCTGATCTACTATTTTGCAATCTTTACTTTCCAATCTACAAACCAAAAATACCAAAAATATATACTTTACCATTTATCTATCTCCGTCAGATCTCACTTTTGCGAGTAACCGTGAAGGGGTTGACAACCCCTTTATCGCTTTGGTTGCAAGTTGTTGATTGTTTGTGCAGGTATTCGGTGACTTGTGCGTTGTCTCCTACTGGATGATAGCTTCGTTCTCAAAACTGAGGGAAATACTCATGCTACTTTGTTGCATCACCCTTTCCTCTTCAAGGGAAAACCAACGCAAGCTCAATAGGTAGCAATGACATTTAATTTGAGCAGTAGCAGACACTATTGCGCTAGCGCTATTGTGGACACAATAGTGGATGCTATCTATGCTATTTGAAACTATGTCGACATGCCACCCTGGCGACCGGCTCACGGAGACAAGAACACGACACTGTCACTACTGGCACCGCTAGAAGCTAGGTGACGTCGTGATCTACGTCATTGTCTATGCCGAGCACCGCTTCGGAAGCCATAGTGCGGGCCCAACTCCTATTGAGATTTCCATCAGCGGCAGATTAGATGGATGGGTGGAGAGACACCATTCAGAGCTAGATTGGTTTCGCTGAGGCTGGGGGATCATAGTGGGGAGGCCTGCCACGACCTCCACAGGCGGCGACAACGGCCCTAGCTGTTGGCCGTACTGAAGGGGCCACCCCCATGGTGCAATCCCTGTCACAGCAACCAGCACGGGGGCCGCAACCAGAGCCACGCGACCAAGAACCCAACGACATATCGATGGCTTCAGCTAATCCTTGGGCACATCGAGACCAACAACGAGTCCTAGAAGAGAGGCGGCGGAAGATGTGGGCATCACCATCTAACGACGCCGCGAAACCACCACCAGTCTCATAAGCGTAATGACCCTGACGTCGACGACCCATGCCTGGTGGAGACAGATACCTGCCATTCGAGGTTGGGTGCCCCCCTTGACTCGTGAGCTGCGGCAAATCCGGTGGCCATCTGCCCATACGTTGAAGCCAGAGATACCATAAAACCACGATGGAAGATTGAACCCGACAGAGTTCTTGAGCATCTACACCATTGTTGTTCAAGCCACCGGAGGAAGAGATGAGAAGGTATTCGCCCACTACTTTTCTTTGGCAGTCAAGCAAAACGTGAGGTCATGGCTGATGCCTTGCCGGAGAACTCCATCGCGATTGGGCTGACCTGTGCTATGAATTTGTTGGCGCCTACATGGGCGGTCATCAAGAACCAGGGTGGCCCAGTGACTTGCAGCTCCTCTCACAGAAGGAAGGAGAGAGTTTGCAAAAGTACATGCAGAGGTCCAGCCGGGTGCACAGGAACATTCCAGACATCCACCCGGCAGCTGTGATAGTTGCATTCTAGTCCAATGTACGGAACCACCGGCTACGATCCAAGATGAACATCAGGTTGCCCAAGACTGTGAATGACCTATACACTTTGGCGGATAAGTGTGCCAGAAAAGAGTAGGGAAGGCGACTGTCGTGGTTCTAAGGCTGACAGTAGAAAGGGGGGTAGGTGTGGAGAGGCAAGATCTCAGCTATGGTGAAGGTGTACACACGGTGTCACAGCCCTAGAATATTGTTTGTAAATAGTTGCATCTTCATCCAGGCATCATATTTAAATTTCCGAAACTTGAACGGAGGAAACTAGAAAGCCTCAAAACTTTTAGACGAAGGGCAAGAACCCTTTAAATTGCATTCAGTGTTTCCAAAATGCCCTAAAAATCATTTTGGTAATTTTGGCAAGAGATATATATCAAACCAAAATTCTGGAACATTTTTTTGAATATTTTGGGACATTGAATTTAAATCATATTCTATTTGAATTTGGAATTATATTCATAATATATAATGAATATATTTTCAAATGCCCTGAGATATTATATTTATATGTGGAGAAGTCCATTAATTTCTTAAAAATATCCAGGGGAGTTTTTGCACTGTTTTCAAATTTTTGAATTTGAATTCAGTGGCAATTAAATAAAACAAAACAGAAGAAAAATAAAAAAGAGCAAAAGACCTACCTGTCGCTTACCTATCCAGCTTGGCCGGCCTGCTACTGTGTGGACCAGCCCACAACACCGTGCCAGTCACCCTCAACATCCTGCCAGGAGGATGAGGGCGCGTGGCCACCGCGCGCGAGCACGCGCCCCGCCACCTCCTGCTTCCTGCCGCTGACCCGACGCGCCTAGACGACGCCACGACACCCTGGACCCCCATCTCGCTTTCTCCATCGCCCTCATCCCCTTTCCTGGATCCCTCTCTCTCACCACCGAGCGGGGCTCGCCGCCACCGATGCTGTCCACCGCGGCCACCGGCCACCACTCACCTCGCCGACGCTTACACAAGAACCGCAGGACTCCTCTCCATCTCCACGCTGACGCACACGACCGGGGAAGGCCATAGTCGTCTGCAACCTCGCCTTCTTCCTCCTCGGCCATCGGACTTCGTCGCCGTCGATCCACCGTCGTCCCTGCCTCCCCGAGCTCGACGCCTGTCTCATTAGAACCGCGGTAAGCTACTGAGCGTTTCCCCTCTGCCCCCCTGCCTGCTCCCGCCCTCTAGCCGTAGCCCCGAGGTCACCCGAGGCCGCCGTCCGCCATGGCCGGTGAGCCCGGGCTCCCGAGCCTCACCTGCTCGCTTCAGGGGCATCGAAACGTTCCTAGCGCCTCCAGGAGGCCGCCTAGCCACTCCTTTTGCCCGCCCGTGCACTGCAGCCCCACGCCCGATCGCGCCGGTAGCTCCGGCCGCCGCCTGGCTCAATGCCACCACCGCTAAAGTCCACCTCGCTCCCTCCCGAGTCCACCACTCGATGCGCGCGTGCGCCACCAATCCATAGCCGCAAAGCACGCTCGAAACCCTCGCCCGTAGCGCAATCCCGAGCCGTGCCGCCGTCGTTTTGCTCGCCGCCGGCGAAACTCCGGCGACTGCCGATGTGTCTGTCGTTAGGATTAACCCCCCCCCCACCTAATTACCACCTCACTGCCACTAACATGTGGGCCCATGCCCCACTGACACTTTTAGTTAGGATTTAATTAGCACTAACGGTCTCTGTTAATTAGCCTAGTCACTGACCAGTGGGTCCCGGCGTCAGGTTTGACCTGGGCTGACGCTGTTGACCTGATGACATCATTCTAACGTCAGGCTGACACAGTAATGCTTTTCTGGATTTTAAATAAATTTATTTGATTTATTTAATTTCACAAAATAGTCAAAACTTCTAAAAATCATAGAAATTCAACCGTAGCTCAGAATGAAATAATTTATATATGAAAAATGATCAGAAAAATCCAATCTATACATTTGTACCATTTTCATGCATGTTAGAACAACTTATAGCTGATGTTTAGCACAAATCATATGAATGGCATGTGAATAATCACATATGGAGTTGAATTTGAATCTTTGGTTCAAACCAACTTCATTTAATCTGGTTACTAGTTGCATTAGCTCAAACCAGATCATATTGCCATGTCATGATCATGCATCATATTGTGCATTGCATTGATTGTGTTTCTTCTTGTTTGCCGGTGTTTGTCCGCTCTCGATAGACTTGGTTTCGACAATGTGATCAATGACACCAATGAAGACCTATACTATCTTCAGAAGTGCCAGGCAAGAAAAATCCCCTTGTTCATTCCAATACAATCCCACTCTCTCACTCCTGCTCTCTTTTACTGCATTAGGACAACAACGATTCAAATGTTACTTGCTGCGGTAGCTGAACCCCTCTATACTCTGCATGACCTGTCATTGCCACAGTAAATAGATGAAACCCACTAGCATGAGTAGGAGTTGTTTGAGCCCTGTTGTGACTACTCATTCATGCTTGTTTGTCTTGCCTGCTACAGCTTAGAGTTGAGTCAGGTGGAATGTGGTGAACATGTCCTACTGTGTGTGAGCTAAGTGTGTAGACACGATTTGGTAAAGGTAGCGGTGAGAGGCCATGTAGGAGTACATGGTGGGTTGTCTCATTGAAGCCGTCCTCAGGAACTGAGGTCTGTGTTTGTGATCCATGAACAGCTACTACCACACTTTGGGTTTCGATAACTCGGCCCCTCTCGACTTATTAATCAACCTATTCTCTGTCTAGGAGTTGCAACTAGTTTCTGGTGTTTGTAGGTAGTGTTAGTAGTCTACCAAGTGGCACCCGGTACAATTGGGCTTGGGACAGACTAGGCACAGTGGCCCGGTATACCAAGTGGCACCCGGATGGTGGGGACTTGGGAATCCTGCACACATCGTTTGGGGCCGTGAGCGACACCCCGGCCGGATCTCCTTGCGGATGGAACCCGAATAGGCAATAAACCTGGACGAGAGACTTGTGTGGTTAGTCAGGTTGTGGCCGACTCCCTCGCCAGCCTTCCGCCTGAAGGTTGCCGAGATACACGAGGTGTACATGGCGGTAAGTGGCGAGAGCGTGTGTGAAGAAGTACACCCCTGCAGGGTTAACATTATCTATTCGAATAGCCGTGTCCGTGGTAAAGGACTTCTGGGTTGCCTGTACACTTCATAGATAACTTGAAGTGGATACTCTAAAATACGCAAGATAAGCGTGAGTGCTATGGATGGCGTTCTCGTAGGGAGACGGGAGCGGATCCATAGTGGTGTATTGATATGGTGAATATGTGGACTTGTGTGCGCCACCTCAAAAGAGTTACTTGCAGTTGTAGTTCAGGATAGCCACCGAGTCAAAGCTGGCTTGCTGCATTTAAACTCCACCACCCCCTTTGTTGATAATGATGCATATATAGTTAGCTCTGATGTAAGTCTTGCTGGGTACATTTGTACTCACGTTTGCCTATTTTATGTTTTTGTAGAGAGACTTCAGTCTCACTAGTAGTTCCCTGTGGACTTCGACGTTTAGCTTGTTACCTCAGCTACGATCTTGTGCCCTCGGCAGGATCTGGTAGTTAGTTAGGCTTCTCAGCCTTTTTCATTTGTAGTTGTCTGTACTCAGACATGTTAAGCTTCCGCATGTGCTTTGACATGTATGCTCTGAATGTTGGGTCGTGAGACCCATGTTTGTAATATCTCTCTCTTCGGAGCCTATTGAATAAAATACTTGAGTTGTAGAGTCCTGTTGTTATGCCATGTTGTATTTGCGCATATCGAGCATATTGTGTGTATGTTATTGAAATGCTTGGTATGTGTGGGATCGATTATCTAGTTGTTTATCCTTAGTAGCCTCTCTTACGGAAATGTCTCCTAGTGCTTCCAATTGAGCCATGGTAGCTTCCTCTGCTCTGGAACACTTAGGCTAGCCGGCATGTGTCCTTCTTCATTCACGTATGTTCATCCCTTTGGGGAAATGTCACGCGATGAATCTGGAGTCTGTTAGCCCTTCTGCCCGGTTCACGAGTCTGCTAGCCCAGTGCTACAACCTGGATTCACTCGCTGATGTCCGACACGTTCGATCTTTGGGTCATGGATGCTGTCCTGTAAGTTTGTGCCACTTTGGGTTCTACGACTAGCCATGTCAGCCGGGCTCCTTATCATATGGATGCTAGCGACACTATCATATCGTGTGCCAAAAGGCATAAGCGGTCCCGGGCAAAGGTAAGCGACACCGTGGGAATACCGTGCGTGAGGCGCAAAGTGATATGAGGTGTTACATGCTAGATCGATGTGGCATTGAGTCGAGGTCTGACAGCTTTGGTATCGAGCTTGATTTGCTGTAGGATTACCAAGCCAAACTGGTCGAAGTTGAGTCTAGAAATTCTCTAGTTATATGTAGGGGAATTGATTGTGGGATGGAACGTAAGGCTCTTTTTACTCCTTATCCCTTATGCCTTCTGATCCGAGTCATGTTATATTTTCTACGGGGTTAAGGAACTAGGTCTTCTCTTCTTTCTATCAGGATCACGTGTTACTAATCCTTAGACTTATAGGATTGATGGATTTAAGCTTCAGTTCAGTTCCTACTACTTCCGTATGTTAACTGTTGATCTCGAAACCCTGATATTCTGCTTCTGAGTGGCTATGCCACCATTTTTGTAGCATGTCTCAAATCTTTTTGAGCATTTACAGCCGTTATGCTGTCCGAGTCATCCCAGGTTTCTAAACAATCTGATGCATTTGCAAATCCTCTTCCTTTGTTTTCAATGTCCTTTGTGCCAGATTAACCACACTAATTGGTGAGTTGAGGTACTCTGTTGCCTTGACGTATATGTTGGAGCTATTACTATGACCCTAGGTGTCTAGAGTATCACCAAGTAATCCAGCCATGCTTTGTGTTCCCAGTGTGATGATTCTGGCCATCATTCTCAAAAGCATCCCGTGATGCCACTTAGTAGTAGGTATTCTACTCCTGGGTTTTTGAACCCGAGATTCACTTCACTTACTTCATGTTGATAGTGTTGCTCGTTCCTTTATGTTATTAGTAACCTTGTGATAGCCCTCGAGGTTCGTGGTATATCTGTCGGTGTACTAAGGTAGGGGTACCTCAGTACCCCAACTTACCTGGCGTCGTGACTCCAGCAATTTGGATCTACCACGTGCTTGCGGAGACCATTCCTGCTCCATATCAAGCCATTCAAGAACCAAGTATACAAGACAAAAGATCGAGACCCCGGCAAGAGGAGAATGCCGGGAAGGCCGTCCCAGGCTCAAGATTACATCACTCACGCAAGGCCCTGGCGAGAGGAGCTCGCCGGGGAGACTAGAAGATTACATCGTAGAAGACACGCCTCGGCGCTATACGCGTCCCGGCGAGGGCCCGGGGAGCGACAAGTTACAAAGCCCGACAAGCTCCCGGGTCCGGCAAGATCAAGACCCGGCAAGGTACTTGCAGGAGAGCTCTGTTGTGTGCCCGCCTCGGCTCATCTGCCCAGCGTCGCCTTGAGCCCTCTCGAGGCAGCGTGGCGGATGGCTGAGCAACATGGGGGTGCGGTGGCACTCCACGGTGGTGGATCCATCGCCCGTGGCAGACGGAGGCGCAAGGGCGGGAGCTTTTGGGGTCGACGGCGACAGGCATTAAATGCCCTTGTCCCCATTGTCAAAGTAGGTAGAAACCCTTTGTTCAAGCCTTGTGGCTGCCTTTGTTCCCGACTTGTTCCAACTACCACCTCTTTTACATTTTACCCCTCTCTCCTCGTTGACACACTCGGTGACCCTTGCCCTATAAAGGAGGCCCATGCACAGCGTGGGGGTTCGGATCCTTAGCAACTCTGGCGCCTTGGGTTGGCTGGTTGATTCCTCCACACAACTCCACCATCGCTCGCATTCTTGAGCAAGATCAAATACAAACAAAAAAGCAGCAGATAGGGTTTCTGGCGTCCATCGCGGCCGGCTGGTAAAATCCGCCCGCGTGCATCGCCTCGATCTGCTCTCTGTGCCTCCTCCGCCCTCGTACCGCACTCACGAAGGGCCCGGCCCCATAGGTGCTTTCGCGCGGCGGGCCTCCATCCGCTCGCCCGACATCTTTGGCGCGCCCGGTAGAAGCGTCGAGGTTGTCGGACCTGATCCTGCGTTCGCGGCGCGTTCTTCATCAACCTCTCCGACTTCGCCGACAAGCTGCGCCATGGCCCGAAGGCGAGGCTTGGTCGCGAACCCGTCTGCGTCTCACCGCCGCCACCGGAGCCAGCGGTGGGCGGAGAAACGCCAGTGAAGGGTGGACACCGGCGAGGTACTTTCGGCGCCACGAATCCGAGGGCAGGGCGGATGACCGCGCCTCGGTCTCCGTGGATCCACGTCCATCTCGGCGCCACGATGACCCAGGCGCCATACCACGGGAGGTGGTATCCGCCCTCTTTGGAGCGAGGGCGTCTGGGAGGCTCGCGGGATATTCCGGACCACCGTCGAACACGAGCCAGCGAAAGGCGCGGCAGACCCTGCTCCTTCTAACTGCTGTTAGAGTCGGCGCGCGTCCGCTCCCGCACCACTCGCTCCCCTTCCGCCACTCCTGCGAAGCGCTCACAAGAGCGCAAATGCTCCTCGACTTCCCTCGGCAGCGGACAAGGCGAAGGCGGAGGCTACCATCGAGCCTGGTCGCCTTAGCCAACGACAATCCTCCACGGCGGCGGTGGCCTCACGGCCGGCAAGCTGAAGAAGCGAAGGCCGGCGGCAACAAGACCGCGAAGCGCAACCACCGTGCACTCCCGCCAGCGAAGCGAAACGCCGCCCTGCCGGAACAACGCCGGCAGCGGCTCCACGGCATCGTCGGATCCGCGGGCTCGTCGGGATCAACGCCAGTCCTTGCGATCGGCGGCGAAAGCCTTCGGACCACGATCGGCGCCGCCGAAGACTTCAGCGACAATCGGACCGAGAGCTGGAAGCGCAGTCGGCCAGCGCCCCGGTGAGCAGAGCGACTTGCCGTGCTGCGGCGAGCTGCCCTGCGTTCACCGTGAGCTGCGGCGCGTCGGTGGCCCAACATGAAAATTTCAAGCCCGGCGTGCGGAGAAATGCGACGGCAAGCGCACCCTCGGAATTCCTCGGTGTCTACACCATCGCGGTGCGAGCTGCGAAGCGCGACGAAGATTCTGGCGAACTACTTCCGCTCGTGCTTAGGCGAGCGTTCGTTCTTGGCTTATGCACTTGCGGGAAAACTCCATTTCCTCTTGGGTAGACCTTTGCCATCGGTTTGTTGGCGCCTTCACGGGCGACCACAAACCTCCGGACGAGAGCGATCTCCACATTTTGGCCCGAAGGAAGGAGAATCCCTGCGCAAGTATATCAGCGCTTCACCCGTGTGCGGCCAACATCCCGATGTCCACCTGCCGCGGTTATCGGCGCGTTCCACCGAGCGTCGCGTAATCGCCGCATGCGTGAAGAGATGGCGATGACCAAGATTCGGGATGTCGTGAGCTCTATGCTCTGGTGATAAATCGCCTGCAGCGGAAGAAGGAGGAGGCTCCCGGGGAGGATCTTTGGCGGGAGGAAGCGACTCACGCCGCCGCCGCCCGGCACAAAAGCGCCGGCCGGCGAACAATCGAAAAAAGACCAAGGAAGAGGTGCTTGCCGTCGAAGTCCGGCAAGGAGGCTCCGCCAAGCAAACACAGTTGGCGACTCGGCAAGGAGCCTGCCTATGTGGCAACCGACAAGCAAGCCGGCCCGGCAAGCAATCTTGCAAAATCCACCGCACCAAGGGCCACGATCTCTATAATCGCAAGCGCGTCGACTATCTCGTCGAGCAGCAAAAAGCTAATCTGAGAGCGCGACAAGGAGAGGGCCCAAGGTGGCGGAGGAGAACCGAGCAAGCGGCCGTTCAATGGCCGGGGAGGGCCAACCGGCAAGGCCAAGCGGCGACAAGGAGATCGACCTCTCGGGCGCGGCAAGGATGAAGGCGGCAGCGAGGATATGGAGGATGAGGATGACAGCGAGCAGGAGTTCGAGAGGCCACGGAGGTCCTATCGTCGGCGGTGGCGCCTCACTACACACCTCCACCGCCAGCTAAAGCGGTGGAGTGCGCGAGGTGAATCAGCAGCAGAGCCGCCCGTGGAGTCGCGCGAGGCTCCTCAAATGGTCCACACGCCCATCATTTTTGATCTTGAGGATCACCCGGCCGCAACACCGCGGTCGGGTGCTTGCCGATGCTGGTCTCGCCCACCATCCGCAACCTCAAGGTCACCAAAATGCTGGTTGGCGGCGGGCAGGGCTGAACAGATCTCCTCTGCTGTGATCAAGAAACTCCAAATCCGGATGGCGAGCTCGAAGAGACCGGTTCTTTCAAGGAATCAACCGGGAAGGAGCAAGCCCAAGGGAAAGATCACTCTGCCGGTGACCTTTGGCGGGAGCTCAATTTCAGGACTGGCGCATCACTTTCGGCGTCGCCGATATTCGTTGCCATACAACGGAATACTCGGCAAATCTGCCCTCGCCAAGTTCATGTCGACTTCCCATTATGCTTATAACGTACTCAAGATGTCGGGGCGATAAGCGTCATCACATCCTGGCGACAAGAAAGATGCGCTCATCTGCACCGACAAGATCTCGGGATCGCGGCAGCAGCGGCCGACAAGAATACACTTGCGCTGAAACTCCGGGGAAGAAGACCAAGACCAAGTCCGGCAAGTGCTCCGGGGCCCACTCGGCAACCGCACCTCTTGGTGTTGCGCTCTTTGTCGAGGGCGCCCGTCGAGCTCCACCGGCAAGAGTAAACAGGGAATGGCTGCTCCGCCCGACAACCAAGAAGGTGTCCGCCAAGGAGGGCGGCAGCGGTGGTACCTTCACCATCGGTGCCACGCTTGACGACAAATAGGAAGCGCTCGTTGCCTTCTGCGCGCGAATGTCGATGTGTTTGCATGGCAACCATCGACATCCCGGTGTTCAGGAAGGTAATTGAGCACAAGCTTGCCGTTGCCCTCATCTTGTGACCCGTCAAGCAAAAAGTGAGGAAGCAAGCCGTGGGCGCCAAGAATTCATCGTGAAGAAATCAAGAAGCTAGAGGCAGCGAGGCCTAGTTAGAGGTGTGATCCATCCGGCGTGGTTAGCAAACCCGATCGTCATGCGCGCAAGGCCAACGGGAAATGGAGGCTGTGTATAGACTTCACCGATGTAAATAAAGCATGTCCCAAGGATCCATTCCCCTTGCCGCGCATCGACCAAATTGTTGACTCCACTGCCGGATGTGAGCTACTCTGCTTTCTTGATGCATACTCAGGCTATCACCAGATCTTTATGGCCAAAGAGGATGAAGAGAAGACTGCGTTTATCACTCCATGTGGCACCTATTGCTTCATACGCATGCCATTTGGACTGAAGAATGCAGGGTCAACATTTGCAAGGGTAGTGTATACTGCTTTTGAGCCACAGATCCACAGGAATGTAGAGGCTTACATGGATGATATCGTGGTGAAGAGCAAGAGCAAGGATACGCTGATTCAAGATTTGGAAGAGACATTTCAGAACCTGCGCAAGATACAGCTAAAGTTGAACCCTGAGAAGTGCGTCTTTGGAGTTCCTTCCGGCAAGCTTCTCGGGTTCTTTGTGTCCTGAGAGAGGATTGAAGCCAACCCGACAAGATTAAAGCCATTGAGCAGATTGAGGCCCAGGCGAGTCAAGGATGTCGGAAGGCTCGCAGGTTGTGTGGCTGCCCTCGGTGAGTTCATTTCAAAGTCTGCAGAGCGCCCCTACCTTTCTTCAAAATCTTGAAGAAGGCAGGCCCCATGAAATGGACTCTGAAGCGGAGGCAGCGCTGCAAGATTTGAAGCAGTACCTATCCTCCACCCCAATACTTGTCGCACCTAGACCACGGGAGAAGTTGTTGCTGTACCTAGCGGCGACCAACCAGTGGTTAGTGCTGCGCTAGTAGCGAGAGGGAGTCCGACGAGGGGCTGCACCACCGTGCGAGTCCAGCGACAAGCGAGGGCTGCTCAGACAAGCTCTGGCCCCGACAAGGACAACTCTGCGAGAGCAGGATGAGGTGCGGAAAAAGATGGTGCAGCGCCCGGTGTATTTTGTAAGCTCCTTCTCGAGGGGCTAGATCAAGATACTCGGTGTGCAAAAGCTGCTTTGGCCTCCTCATGGCCTCGAGAAAGTTGCGCCATTACTTCGAGCACACGAGATAACAGTGGTCACTCGCTTCCCGTGAAGAGGATATTGCACAACCCGAAGCAACAGGCGGGATCGTTGAGTGGGCCTTTGGAGCTGTCGAGCTTTGGACTCAAGTTTGAAAGTACTTCAACCATACAGAGCCGGGCTTTGGCAGAATTCATAGCAGAATGGACCCCAACACCTGATGAAGAAGTCCAAGAAACAAGTACACCCGTACAAGAAGCGACGAGTGAATGGGTAATGTACTTTGATGGTGCCTTCTCGCTGCAAGGCGCCGGTGCCGGCGTGGTACTCATCGCGCCCACCGGAGAGCACCTCAAGTATGTCATCGAGATGTACTTCCCAAGAGAGCAAGCGACAAACAACACTGCTGAATATGAAGGTTTACTCGCCGGCCTTAGGATTGCGGCCGAACTTGGGATCAGGAAGTTGATTGTGCGGGGAGATTCTCAGTTGGTGGTCCGGCAAGTTAACAAGAGCTATCAGAGCCCTTTGATGGAAGCTTATGTAGATGAAGTGAGGAAGCTTGAGGAGCGCTTTGAAGGTTTGCAGATGGAGCATGTCCCGAGAGCTCAGAATGAAATCGCAGATGGCCTTTCAAAGTGTGCTTCGATGAAGTTACCTGTGGAACCAGGGACCTTCTTGCTCAAGCTGACTCAACCCTCCGTCACACCATCAATTGGGCAGTCCAAGAAGAGAAAGTTGGTCTCCGGCGACTACTTGCCGGCGAATCTCCCTGAGGCCGCCGCCAAAGTCCCCAAGATCCACGTTGATGGAGACTTCAACCCACGGAGGGTAACGGCTGCGAGAGTCCACGGAGGGCTCCACCCACGAAGGGTCCACGAAGAAGCAACCTTGTCTATGCCATCATGGCCTACGTCCACTTGAGGACTAGCCTTACTCGGGGTAGATCTTCACGAAGTAGGCGATCTCCTTGCCCTTACAAACTTCTTGGTTCAACTCCACATCTTGACGGAGGCTCCCAAGCGACACCTAACCAATCTAGGAGGCACCACCCTCCAAAAGGTAATAGATGGTGTTGGTGATGATGAACTCCTTGCTCTTGTGCTTCAAATGATAATCTCCCCAACACTCAACTCTCCTCACTGATTTGGCTGTGGTGGAAGAAAGGATTGAGTGGAAAGCAACTTGGGAAGGCTAGAAATCAAGCTTCATATGGTGGGAGTGGAGCAACTTGATCTCAACACAAGGGTAGGTAGTTTTCTTCTCGAAATGTAAGGTAGGAGTGGTAGTTCTTTACGATGGCTCTCTCCACGAATGAAGAGGAGGTGGAGGGTATTTATAGCCTCCACACAAAATCCAACGTTACACATTTGACCAATCTCGGTCGGACGAAGTTGACAACTCGGTGAGACCGAAAGTTCAAATCTTGTGAGCGTTGGGATTTTCGTGGGACCGAAAATACAATCTCGGTTAGTCTGATTCTTCCAAAGTCTAGGGTTTGCCATTCTCGGTGGGACCGACTTTCTCATCTCGGTGACACCGATTTGAGTACAAAAGGTTACAGAAGCTTGGCAACACCAATTTCGTATGACCGAGTTTGGAATCGGAAAATCCGAAATTCTTAGGGTTTGGGTATATGGTGAGGTGGTTCATCTCGGTGTGACTGAGTTTATGGAATCGGTGGGACCGAGATTACTTATGGGTTTATGTTGGAATGAAAGATTGCTGATAGTTTGAGAGATAAATCACTAAGCACTTTGAGCAACGGATCATCATCATAACCTCATCCCTTTTAATAGTATTGGCTTTCCTATGGACTCAATGTGATCTTGGATCACTAAACCAAAAATGGAGTCTTGAGCTTTTGCCAATGTTTTCCTTAGCATTTTTAGGGGTCCACATCATCAGTCATTGCCATACCCATATCACTGAACTTTCTGAAATATTCTCAAGAAATAATTAGTTCAATGATATATATGTTGTTATTAATTACCAAAACCACCCGGGGATTAGTTGCACTTTCACTTTGTCTCCAACACTATGCATATTCCCGTCCCTTTTTGCGTAGCACTACTTTAGCATCCTATCTACTCCCACCGGCATAACCCTCATAAGAAGGTAGGGTCATGCACAATGCAGGTATCAACGAGGAGGTATGGTGGCAACCATCGAAGTGGTTATCATCCCATCATGATTCCAAAGCAACACTAATAAGGTGCTATATGACGTGCATAAAAAGGTTTCATAGACATGGTCAAAGGGCTGCTTGCACCGGTTCATCGAGTCTTGAAATCTTACGGTCCTTCTCCAAGTACTCCGTCTACTTCCTCAACTAAGGTCGGAAACAAACACAATAAGCAACCACGACAAGGCAAAAATAGAAGTGCTCTAAAAATGTGAGTTGGACTTTTCTAGGATAGCTCTGGTCATATGAGGAATGACCAAGGTGATTTCATTGGAAGTGGATGAATGGATACTTCTAAACATTTTGATATGATGGAATCAAGGGGTTTTATGGGATTGCAAGAAGTGTACAGAAACATATTTTTGAAAAATGAGCAAAGGCACCCATTTAACAAAGGATGATTTTAGAAGCATCTAGGAATTGGTTTCACTGGATTTGGAGTTCAAATGAATTTCCTATGAATTTGCAAAGTTGATAAATATGAAGAAATGGCTCAATAATTTATGTGGTATAGAAAGTATTAGCAAAAATGTTCAAAAACTAAGTTTTGAACTTATAGACATCTAGGATTTTGAATCATGGAATTTGGATCAAAAATCGGCTCGCTGTGATTTTCTAAAGTTCATCACAGAAATAGAAAAATGGGATTTTGATACATATTTGTGAAGGAAATGATTTTGGAAAAATGTGCAAATAGCACCATGTGATAGGGAATGATTTTAGAAACTACTAGAAATTTGAATCATCAAATTTGGAGTTAATTTGAATTTTTGAGAGATTTTACAAGTTATCTGGGAAAAGAAAATAAGAAAAAGGCTATACCTTTATTCTCCGCACTAGGCGAGAGATAGGCATTGGGCCGGCCCAGCGGCTCATCTGTGCGGGTGGCAAGGCGACGTCGAAGGCGCCTTCCGCGGCGTACGCTTTTGCTGTGGGTTCACGGGAAACACCGGATCCGTCTCCACTTAAACGGCAGGGCCCGCCCACTGGAGTCGCCAGCCTGGGGCCCAGGCTCGATCCCGCCTACCTCCCGCTCGAACAGAGCAGAGGCAGGAGAGGCGAGGCCGAGCGGGTGCCGGCGCTCTTTCGAGCGGCACGGGCCATCTCCGGCGGCGCCCGGCACACCGGCGGACTCAGCGCGACGAGGCGCACCTGTCCATGGGCTACACGCAGGCGCTGATGCTCGGAGTTGAGCAGGGCTTTGGGTCCAGCGGATGGCGGCGGCGTCTTGGTGGTGGCGCCCGTTTTGGCTGCGTAGAAGGGGTCCTAGGGTGTTGGGGAGGATCGTGGAGGCTTGGTGGGTGCCGCTGACTAGTTTAGAGGAGGAAGGGAGGCCGGGGCGGCTCGAATTTGAGCGGGGGTCCGAGGCGGCAATGGCGGCAAAGGAGGAGGGAGAAGGCACGGGAGGAGGAGTGGGTTGGTCCGGGGGTGCAGGGGAGGGAGAGTGAGCAGTTGGAGACAATAGGAGGCTCGGGGGTGGCCTTATCTGAGCGCGGCCGAGGTGCCAGTAGGCGGGACGCACGCCACGGCCCGTGGCGTTCAGTCAGGTCAGGTGCTCTGGCCTTTGGGGTGTTGTGGGCGTGGCCCAGACCAAGAGGAGGAGAGAGAGAGTAGGGCGAGCTCTAGGAGGTCCCTGCAGTCTGTGGCGAGTGGACGCCTTGGCCTTCGAACGAGTGTGAGAGTCGCGGAGAGAGAAGGAGGAGGGGACAAGGGTTTAGCGTGACGCAGACGCCAAGGCACATCGTCGGCCTTGTTGGGAGGCCAGGTGGCAGGAGTGTTGGTGGTGGTGGCTCTGACAAGATGTGGCAGCTCAGAAAGCATGTCTTTGGCGGCATGGCCATTGTTTTGGCAATGTGGTAGCGGCCACTATTGTCGAGTAGTGCTAGGGGTAGTAAAGAAGTGTAGAGAGGCATTGGATGCCTGGAGAGCCGATGGGAGAGGAGAGAGATTGAGGAGAGAGAAAATGGCTGTCGAGAGAGAGGAAGTGGGGTTTACCCCGCCCCCAAATAATTGAGCTGTTGAAGGAGGAGAGTTCTTGGAGGTAGGATAAGACTAGGAGGAGCTGTGGTAAAAGTTGAGCTCAAGGAGATTAGGGAAGGGGTCAAAATGGTGCTTTTGGAAAAATGGCGAAGGTGTTTGTTGTTTGTTTGGGCAAGAAAATTAATTCCACTTGCCATGAGAATTAACAGGATGGAATGGCACATGGAAGTGGGGTGTTACACCAAGTTTGAACTCATTTGGGCAAAGTAGCCAATGCAACTTTGGTAAACCCTAGAAATCAGCAGAAATGGCTTTGCCAAGATTTAGTCATGCAAATCTATTCTCCTTGATGCACCACTTGGTGTAGTATCATCATTTGAGGATTTGACCATGTCCACAAAAATTCAGATCAAAAGGACACACTTGGCAATGTAGAGTTGTCCAAATTTGGTTCTGGACAGGAAGGGTTTTGGGGCACTTTGATCAAGTTAACTTGTTTTCCAACTTGTGCCATTTGGTCTAGATTAATTATTAGACCATTTGAGAATGTTCACGAGGTTTGAGAGCATTTGGACATGTTTGGCAATGTAAAGTTGCTCAAACTTTAAATTGGACAGAAATGGTTTTGAGGGGATTTCATGGAGTTTTACTATTCTCCATGACATGATACTTGTAAACATCATCAAACATGTCATATGTGACATGCTAGAATTTTCTTGGAATTTTTGGAGAATATTTCCTTTGTAAATATTTCAAAAGCTTGAAATATCCAGAAAGGGTTTTTGAGGGATTTGACCAATACTTTGAACATGACCATGTGTTGAAACTCTTATATATGGACAATATGTGTCCACTGAGTTTCCCTGATTTTTGTCAAATATAATAATTTTCCCTGTTAAAGACCATTTCTGGCCTTAAGAAAAAGCATTTAAATAAAATAGGAAAATAACCTTTAAAATTATATTTTTGTGCTTTTCTGTGTACCCTATATCTAATAGGAGTCAAATATATTTTTAGAAAGATATTTACTGCCCTTAATTAAGTACTTGCAGTGCAAACCTCAATTCAGGGGTTTTTGAAAACCTAATTTTTGAAAATACTATTTGGCCAAATCATTTTTGTAAGAAAATATTTTTATGTCCTATACACATGGCATGATCATTGGTTCAAGAGTTTGGAGCAAGGAGATAAAGTATAGGAGTTGGAGGATTTATTTGATTTTTAGAGCACTTGCAAACAGCAGACAAACATTCAATCAAAGCAAAGACAAATCACTAAAAAGTTTTTGTCAAACCACATTTTATCATGATTTATTAGCTTAAGTGTTGTGGCATGAAAATCAGGGTGTGACAATTCGCCTTCCTCCCTCCTTCGCCTTCAATATGTCGCCGAGTGGGTCTCTGGAGCTCTGGCTGTAGCATGCTGACTGCAGCACCCTTACAACTGGACCAGAGGTCGCCGTCGTCGCTCCGGGCAAGGTCTACATGACCCGGGCTGGGGCGAGATCGCCCGGGTCTGCCGGACAGGGGGTGCCCTCATAATTCATCTTGAATACGATGGCGCCTCCTTGATGTTCTTCAAGGTCTTCGACGCGGAAGGACGCCGACTGGAGTGCTGCCCCAAGGAAAGCGGCCGGGGCATCGACATGGCGAGGCTAGGCCTGCCAACTGCTTCCCCAGCAGCTCCTCGTAGTAGCAGCGGAGGTCGGAGAATCCAAAGACTCTCCGAGCTTCACGTGACTCGGAGGCGACGGCGACAGCTATGAGCCCCCAAGCTCGCGTCGCGCTCGGAGCAAGGCAGCTGCATCGGGCCCCAACAAGCTGATCTGGATGGGGTTGGCGCCGGCGCTTGGCGGTCCTCTGTTGATGATGGCATCTTTTGCGGAGGTGTGCGTAGTTAAGCGTTCCTTAGGATTAGCACCTTTTGTTCCCTGCGAGGAATCGGGGAAACACCCTGCGGGGGTATGTAAGGCGTCTGCCATGTCTTTTTGTGAATATTATCCTTATTATGGAGTGATGCGAGATGCTTGTCCTGTCTCGGCTCGGCTCCCCCTTTCTATCCTCACGAGGGCTTGGTGCTCTATGCTGACAGGTCCGGGTCCCCAGGCAGGCTTCAGCCATCGCTGGTATGCCAGGTCGCGATGCCATGGTCAAGGCCAGGAGGTGAGCGGCCCAAGGTCCAGTAAGAGCCCCCGAGGAGTGATGCTCGGGAGGTCCCCTTTAGCGCTCAAGCAGCCTCCGCTGGGCAAGAAAGGAAGGCAAGGTCGCCGTGACAGAGCTGCACTAGGCGAGGGTTTGGCGTCACATTGATTTAGCTTTTGCTGGGGCGTGACTTATCTCATGAGCTTAGAGTAGTTCTTCGGCAAGGTACCGGGCCTGCGCGCCGGCAGCTGGGGTGTCGCTGGGTCAGGTCCTCGTGAGCTTCTCCATTCTTCCCCATGCTTTCCTTAATTCTCTACATCCTTAGGTCCCGGCCCTCGAGCGAGCTCAGCCGCCACTGGTATGACAGGTCGCGATGCCGTGGGTCAAGGCCAGGGGGTGAAGGCTGGAGAGCCAGTAAGAGCCCATGAGTCACGATGCTCAGGCGCCCCCCTTTTAACGCGCGAGCGGATCGTACGGGAGAGAGAGAGGGAGCTCACGACGCTTCCCACGCTATTCTTTAGGCGGATCCTATACACCATCACGAGGAAAACAAGGTATGCCATTACAGTTGCCAGCCAACAATTGGTTGCTCTGAGGGAGTGATTGAGGCACTGAGGGCCTGGTGAGGTAGCTCTATGCGGGGCTGCCGTGGCCAGAGCTCGACCACTCAGATTTGTCGACGTTGCAGGGACGGACCCACGCGCAAGCGTCGTGCCAGAGCGAGCGGCTCCAAAGGTAGGTGTCAATCGAGCAGGCGATTATCTCAAGCAGGTTAAGCAGCAAGAAGCATATCAACTTAGATAGATGCAGAGAAAGGCACACGCCACTGGGTCAGGCCCGAGCTGTCGGATTTCGGGTTCCGGCAGACCCTTGAGGTTCGAACACTTGGGTGAGCATGAAGATCTCTCCCCTACCGGCTCACGTCTTGAAGACTCGCAAGGATCTAAGCGAGAACGATAAACACGCAAGGGACATGAGATTTATACTAGTTCAGGCCACCATTGTGGTGTAATACCCTACTCCAGTGTGTGGTTTGGTGGATTGCCTCATGGGCTGATGATGAACAGTACAAGGGGAGAACAGCCTCGCGAGGGGCTGTTCTTGAGCTGGTGCGATGAACTGCTTGGGTGAGTTCAGTTGCTTCTCTCTCTCTCTGGTTGATCTCCAGATCCTCTCTAGATGACTCTACCTTGTGGGTGGCTATTCCTATTTATAGGCGGAGGCCCTGGGCCTCTTCCCAAATAATGAGCAGGAAGGGCGCGAACAATTGGCCATTTTGAAGGGGAACATCTGGTACACTTATCCTGAGTAAAGTTGGTCTTCGGCTGCCAAAGGTCCTGCCAGTGACGCCACCCTAGGCCCCACGATGACCTCCATCCTGCCGTTCTGCTGGTCCTGGTCTTGTTGCACCGAAACGGTAACCTTTGCCTGATGCCTTGGCCTTTGCTTGCCCCCTTTGCACCGAAACGGTAACCTTTGCCTGATGCCTTGGCCTTTGCTTGCCCCCTTTGCACCGAAAGGGAAACAAGGACACTGCGCAGGCCGGCGCCCGTCTGGCACCCGCATGGTCGTCGATCGTCATGGCTTGCTTCACGGGCCCCTCGGGAGGTGCCCTGCCTTGATTTCTCCACTTGCTCGGGAGCCTGCCTGAGGAGGCTGCTCCAGAGGAAGCTCCCTGTCGTCCGCCCCGCGAGGCTTGGCCCCTCGCGAGGGTCTTGAGCTTGAGCTGATGAAGCTGGGCTGCATTGGGCCCCCACTTGAGCCACGCCAGAGCCGCAGTGAGGCAAGTCTGGGGACCCCTTCCCTGCACACCGACAGCCCTTGGGCCCAAGGCGCCCGGACTTGGCTTAGCGAGAGCGAAGGGCAAGTGTGAAGCGCAGCGGGCGAATCGCCCCTGTCTTGGGCACCGCGTGGCGGTTGATTGGACGTGGGTGTCTCCGCTTCCCCATGATGCCTCGGCAACCGCATGACTTGACAAGTCCCTGCATGCAAAAATGTGTCATGATTAGTTGAGGTCGTGGAGGCCGACGGTTGGCCTCCTCCGGCTATAAGTATGGAATGGCACGAGCCATTCCAGTTCATCTTCCTGTACTACTCCTCCTCTTCTTCATCTTCACCATTGCTCCGTCTCACGCTGATGGCACCCATCCGCCAGTTCTCTGCAGAAGAGAAGGGAAAGGCCCCGAGAGGTCCTTACCCGCTTCCGCCAAGAAGCGGTTAATCCTCTGCCGCTGAGGTGAGGGTGCGCGGCAGGAGATATCGAGGCCCTGGTACGAGCGGCCACCGCCGGGGTTCCCGCTGCCCTTGTATGCTTGGATTGAGGGCCCTAGAGAAGAAGGCGCCGAGCGACACCGGTGATGCCGCCCGTCGCCTTGCCAGGTCCGCAGCGATCGCTGTCGTTCCTCCTGGAGACCATGTTGAGGGCTCCTCCCGCGAGCTTGTGCTCCACGCCGCCATGCCTCCTCGATCTTGGATTCGCCTTCCTCCCTCCTTCGCCTTCGAGATCCAGCTGAGGGGGCCTATCGAGCTCAGCTCTGACATCTTGACAGCAGTACCCTACGACGGAGCGGAGGTCAGGGTCGTTGCTCCGGGCAAGGTCTACATGACCCGTGGCTGGGGCGAGATCGCCCAGGTCTGCAGGACAGGTGGCGCCCTCATAATCCACCTTGAGTACGATGGCGCCTCCCTGATGTTCTTCAAGGTCTTCGATGCGGAGGGATGCCGGTTGGAATGCTGCCTTGAGAAAGGCGGCCGGGGCCCTGCCGTGGCGAGGACGAGGCCCGCCCATCGCTTCCCCAGCAGCTCCTCTGGTGGCAGCGAAGGTGCTGGAGGGTCCAGCAACTCCGCCGAGCTCCTCGTGACTCCGAAGACGAGCGATGACAGCCACGAGCACCCAAGCTCGCGTCACGCTTGCAGCAGGGTGGGCTCGTCAGGCTGCAGACACCACTGATCTGTATGGGGTTGGCGCCGGTGCCTGATGGCCCACTGTTGATGATGGCGTCTCTTGCGGGGGCGCGTGTAGTTAGCGCTCTTTAGGATTAGCTCCTTTTATTCACTGCAAGGAATCGAAGTTCCACCCACGGGGTATGTAAGCCTGGGCCATATCATTTGTAAATGTTATATCCTAGTATGAATCGATCGAGGTGCTTGTTCTGGCGAGTGATTGGCTCCCCTTTCTTTCCTCACGAGGGCTTTGGTGCTCTATGCCGACAGGTCCCGGTCCTGTGCAGGCTTGATGCGCCGCTGGTATGCCAGTCGCGATCACGATGGTCAAGGCCAGGAGGTGAGCGGCCGAGGTCGAGCAAGATCCCTGAGTCGCGATGCTCGGAGGTCCCCTTTAGCGCTCAAGCAGCCTCATTTGGCGAAAAAGGCAAACAACGTTGCCGTGATAGAGCTGCGATGGGTGAGGGTTAGGCGCTGGTCGGATCAGTTTTGCGCATGACTTATCTCGTGGGCGTGGGGTAGCTTTCGTTGAGGCCTCGGGCTTGCGCGACGGCAACTAAGGTGCTGCTGGGTTAGGCCCTAGCGAGCTTCTTCCCTTCCCCCCGCTCTTCCCTTAATGCTCTACGTCCTCAGGTCCCAGCCCTCAAGCGAGCTCACCGCCATCGGTATGAAAGGTCCCGATCCGTGGATCAAGGTCGGGGTGAGGGCTGGAGAGCCATAAGAGCCCATGGTCGCGATGCTCAGCGCCCCTTTTAACGTCCAGCGGGTCGTGCGAAGAAAGAGAAGAAGTCTCGCGATGCCACCATTGTTACTCCTGGAGCGGGTCCTGCATACCAACCACGAGGGGAAACAAGGCCTGTTGTCTCGGTTGCCAGCTAACCATCGGTCGCTCCGAGGGAGTGATTGGGGCACTGAGGGCCTGGTGAGGTGGCGCCTTGCGGGGCTGCCGCGGCCAGAGCTCAGCCACTCCGATTTTTTGGCGTTGCAGAGACAGACCCGTGCGCAAGTGCCGTGCCAGAGCGAGCGGCGCCAAAGGTAGGCGTTAATCAAGCAGGCGATTAAGTATAGCATGTTAAGCACAAAGGAACAAATTCATTTAGATCGATGCATAGAAGTAAACGCCACTGGGTCTGGCCCGAGCAGCCTGGGGATAATGCAGCCCGAGGGGCGCCCCCAACAAAGCAGATGAAAAACATAAGCAAAACGGATACATGCCGCAGGGACGGACCCACGCGACCTGGGAATGATGCGGCCCTGTGGGCGCTCCCAGCTGAAGATAAAACTTAAAAAGATGTCACCTGATACCATTGCAGAGCGAGTGTCAAAGTAGTCGTCGATGCGCGGTGAAGCAGCCAACCCTCACGAGCCCTTGGAGGCCTGAGCCTCGGGAGGCTCTGAGGGTCCGGGCGGCTCCTCAGGGCCCATCTCCATCTCCTCCAGGAACGCGTGGTGCATGGCCACCTGAGCTTCCAGGATGCTCCTCATCAGGTGCTGGTGGGCAGCAGCCGCGTTCGGCAGGCCGAAGGGCATGCAAACGTAGCTGTGAGGTGGACCCTCACTGCGCCCCACGCGTGAAGGCCAGAGGCGCTCCTGAGACGCGGCTCGGTTGAGCCCCGGTATGTCGATGCAGACACGCAGCCCACCATCCTCGTCGGGATGTGGGGCTACAGCGGGTAGGCGGCGACTGTCACGCATGACTCTTGACTCCTGTAGCTCCTGAATGTTCCTCGTGATGAAATCCTGGGGGGTTTGCCTTCCTGGCCTTATACCTTCCTAAGGGAAACATGCCTTGAAGCACGCCTCCAAGTGGTGCCCGAGCGCCTCCCTCGTGACCTTGGCGTGGTCGGTGGCCCTCCAGGAGAGAGCCCCCGAGCCTTGCCCGAGGAGGGCGCCGGGCGCGCCTTCCTATGCGACAGAGGGTGGTGCCCCTTGCACGGGCACGGGTCCTGACGCAAGCCCTCCGGAGGGGCCTGCCTCGTGAATTTTTGGGCCAGGTGAAGCCTTCTTCTTCTTAGGAACTGCCTCAGGGAGCCTCCCGCTCCTGTGATCTCGGTCTTTGATTGCCGCGGCCTAGAAGGCACACTCAAGAGAACACACTGCATCCCTTTCCTCGCAAGGCACTGTGATGATTCCACTGCTTCCTCGCATATTGAGGACATTGTAGCCATGGTGGGTCACTGGCATGAACTTGGCCAGAGCTGGGTACCCGAGGATGGCATTGCATGGCAAGCGGATGTGAGCAACGTCGAAGTCAATGAGCTCGGTGCGGTAATTGTCGCACTGCCCAAAGGTGACGGGAAGACGAACTTGCCCTATTGGAACAGTGGAACCATCAGTGACTCCTGAGAAGGGCTTGGTTAGCTGAAGCTGATCGTATGGCACTTGGAGATTGTTGAACGTTTCGACGGACAGGATGTTGAGCCTAGCTCCGCCCGTCGATGAAGGTCTGATGACTTGCACATCATCGATGACTTGGGAATAAAGCATCGAGAGGACCCCGCCGTTGCGCACACTTGAGCTGATCCGCTAAGCTGAGCGTAATAGCGCCGCGGAGACCACCTTAGCGGGCGATAGCCTCAAGCTTGGGAGGACTGCATTCACCTCATGAGCAAACTGCTTGAAGATGCACCGAGAGGTGGGGCCCGAGCACCGCCTAGGATGCAAGTGATTCTTGCTGCCTCTGGAAGCCCCCAGCCCCTCGTCCGGGTGATGGCCTTCATTCCTCCTTGGTGGTGGTGGAAGGAGGAGGCTGCGTTGCCTTGAGGGCGGTCCTCATGAGGCTGATCCCTCCAACCTCCCTCGCGAGGCTGGTCCTGCCAGCGGTCCTCGCGATGCCGGTCACCCCACCCTTGGCGAGGGCCACGGTCTTCCCATCATCCTCCACCTCTTCCTCCTCCTCGGCCATAGCCCCGGTCGTTGCGGTCGGGGCGCCGGCCGATATGTCCATCTCGCACGGCTCTAAGCTCTTAGCATTCACTGGTGTTGTGGGTGTGGAGGTCGTGGTACACACAGTACCGGCTACCCTTGGATGACTTAGGTTGATCCCTGCCTTGCTTGGTGTCCGAATCTGCTGTGAGTACAACAGCCCCCTTGAGCTTCACGTCCTTGACCTTGGGCTTCTTCTCTTCTAGGTTGGCAGCCAGGAGCTCGAGGAGGGAGAGGCGCCCTTCCTCATCCCTGGCGCACTTGGTAGCCAGGTTGAACAGCTCCAGCGATGTGCACAGGTCTTCATGGATTGCTAGCTCCTCTTTCATCTTGATGTCACACATGCCGTCGGAGAAGGCTGAAATGATGGCCTCCTTAGTCACCTTGGGAATCTTGAGGCGGGCGTTGTTGAAGCGCTGGATGTACTTCTGCAGGGTCTCTCCCTGCTGTTGCTTGATGCGGCACAGGTCGCTCATAGCTGGGGGCCGGTCGCGAGTACCTTGGAAGTTGGCAATGAAGCGGGTGCGCATCTCGTCCTAGGAGGAGATCGTGCCTGGGGCCAGGTTCAGGAGCTAGGTGCGGGCACCGTCCTTGAGCACCATGGGAAACCAATTCGCCATGACCTTCTCGTCTCCGTTGGCGGCCTCGATGCCCAGCTCGTAGAGCTGGAGGAACTCCGCGGGGTCCGCAGTGCCGTCGTAGTGCGGAGGCAGGTCTGGCTTGAACTTGCCGGGCCACGCGACGCTACGCAGCTCGGAGGTGAATGCACGGCAGCCTGTAGTGGCCACCGGAGCTCTTTGCTGAGGTGGGGCCTGCTCTTGGGGATTCCCGCGCGCCGCTGCCTGGAGCGACGCTGGGTCTTAACGTGGCGGTGCAGGGATGCGGTTATGGTGCACCGGTGCTGGGAGCACAAGAGCACCTTCTTGGGGGCAAGGGATCTCTTGGCAGCTCCTTTCATGTCACGCAGGCGCCGGACGTGGCGGGTCTCGACCTGGGGCCGCGCGCCTTGGAGCCAGGGCGCCTTCTTGGGGAGGAGGTGGTGGAGGCACCTCCTGCTCCTCGCCTCCTGCGCAGGATGGAGGGCGAGGAAGCGAGAGGGATGGCATGGGAGAGCCTCCTGCGGCGTTGACAAGCTTGGTGATGCGGGCGAGCCAATCCTCGTAGAGGTCGTTGACGGGGCGGTAGTGCAGGAGCTCACGCGCCAGGAGCAGTGCGGCATGCGCGTCCATGGGGGCGCGACGGGCGTGGGACGATGAACCGGCTGGAGTCAGCGACGGGGTGGCGGTGCGGCCATCGCGCAGCACCAAAGGATGCAGGGACGAGGCCTGCTGCTCGTTCCCCGGCAGGTCGGTGGCGGCGTTGGCGGCAGGCGACGGAGAACGACGGGGGCGTCCACCGATGGGCGCTGTTTGGGCGACGCGGATGGCGACAGTAGGCTGACACTCGGCGCGAGCTCAGCGAGCGTCAGCCATGGTCACGGCGGAAGATCAGACATGACCAGCGGAACAACGATTCCGGCGCACCCCTACCTGGCGCGCCAAATGTCAGATTTCGGGTTCCTGCAGACCCTTGAGGTTAGAACACTGGGGTGCGCAGGAAGATCTTGAAGTCTCGCAAGGATCAAAGCGAGAAAGATGAACACGGAAGGGACACGAGATTTATACTGGTTCAGGCCACCATTGTGGTGTAATACCCTACTCCAGTGTGTGGTGTGGTGGATTGCCTCAGGGGCTGATGATGAATAGTACAAGGGGAGAACAGCCTCGCGAGGAGCTGTTCTTGAGCTGGTGCAATGAACTACTTGGGTGAGTTCATTCGCTTCTCTCTCTGGTTGATCTCCAGATCCTCTCTAGATGCCTCTACCTTGTGGGTGGATAGTCCTATTTATAGGCAGAGGCCCTGGGCCTCTTCCCAAATAATGCGCGGGAAGGGCGCCAACAATTGGCCATTTTGAAGGGGAACATCTGGTACACTTATCCTGACTAAAATTGGTCTTGGCTGCCAAA